>VUQS01072593.1:0-13261 GCA_015108495.1 Heterochromis multidens
GAGATCAGGGTAGCTAAGAGGAGCTACAGTGAGAAGCTAAAAAACAGCTTCTCAGACAATGACCCTGCATCAGTTTGGAGAGGCTTGCAGCACATCCTGCCTAATAGTCTGTGCCGACCAACTGACCCCCATCTTCACCCAGATCTTTAACAGATGTCTGGAGCTGCGTGAAGTGCCTGTCATAGTTCACTCTGGTTGTCATTTGTTGGAGGAGTGTTTTGTTCCTGTCAGTATCCAGGTCCAGTGTGGTTACTCCCTCTGGGGCAGAGCCTTCTTCCTGCCCTTGTCTAGACACACCTCTTTGGCATTCCGCCTTCAATCAAGAGGCAGTATGTAAAGACCAGCTCAAGCCATCACTCTTCGCCAGATTGTCTGCTACTCTACAGTGGTAACTCAGCCGACTACTGTGCTTGTTCAGTGTCGTATTTCTCGTTGCGTTAACTCCATGCTCCTCTCGTCTTCGGTAATCTCCGGCTCATACTCAGACCCAGCACTCACCCGCTTACTCACCTGGCTCTACATTGCTGGTCTGCCCTCCGCCAAGGTTCGAACCCACTGCAAATCGCACACCACCGTTTCCCTGGCCTGCCCTCCTGCCCTACGCTCTCCTCCGGCTCCTGGAACAATACTGGTTGGATTACTCTTTCCTGGAACTCCTTCTCTCTACGGACACCCAGCTGGCTGGCCCCCTCTCGGAACTCCTCCTCACCAACCCCAAGTAAGCCACAGCCTCACTACCCGCCACGCCAACATAGCATACTTAGCTATAACTTTTTGCACTGGATCAGGAAAGTGACTCTTGTCTCTTCTCTTACAGTATACTCCTCCCTGGTGATCACCGCTCCGCAAAAGTGTTCATTGCCCATAGCTCTCATGTTCAATAAAGTGATCTGTTTGAATAAACGATTGCCTACTGAGTCTGCATTTGAGTCCGGATTCTGGTACCGGCCGAACCAAGCCTTGACAGTGCCCTTCTGCCTCAAACGGTCCACCATCATCCTGGTCCCAAAGAAGTCTACCATCACATGGATTAAATGACTACAGGCCTGTTGCCCTGATGTCTGTGGTCATGAAGTCCTTTGAAAGACTGGTGTTGAGCCACCTGAAGGACATCAGAGAGCCCTTGCTGGAACCCCTGCAGTTTGCTTACCGGGCAAACAGGTCGGCTAAGGATGCAGTCAATATGAGACCGCACTACATCTTGCATCACCTCCACCATCTGGGGACGTACACCAGGATCCTGTTCGTGGACTTCAGCCCAGCCTTCAACACCGTCATCCCAGACATCCTCCACTGGAAACTCACCCAGCTTAATGTGCCCGTCTCCACCTGTCAGTGGATCACCACTTTCCTGACTGACAGGCAGCAGTAGCTGAGGCTGAGAAGCATCACATCCCACACACAGACCATCAGGACTGGCCTCCCCCAGGGGTGTGTTCACTCCCCGCTGCTCTTCTCCGTCTACACTAATGACTGCACCTCAGGAGAACCATCTGTGAAACTCCTGAAGTTCGCGGATGACAACATTGTCATTGGTCTGATCCAGAACGATTACAAGTCCGCGTACAGACAGGAGGTGGACCAGATGGTCCACTGGTGCAGTCAGAACCACCTGGAGCTGAACCTGCTTAAGACTGTGGAGATGTATATATTGATGTATAGATTGTATATATTGCCTATTTTAAAAAATGTTTCTTTTGTTGCATGCAGAGAGCAAAGTGAACTGGACTCAAATTCCTTGTTTGTGTGCACAAACTTGGCCAAATAAAGATGATTCTGATTCTGATCCTAAGACAGCATAAAAATAAGGAGGCTAAAGGTTACCTTCTTTTTTTAATCTATAAACTTCTTTCATGTTTGTCAAATCTTTACTATAAAGATAGAAAGTAAAACAACAAATAGGCATAACTTGCAAAACTGTGAGAATCACACTCTGACAAATAATCACTGGCAGAAAGGACTCCATTTAAGAGTATTGTTCAGAGGCTAGCAGTTTATCACAAGACACACCAACTTCTTGGAAATAATTAAACTGTAAGCACCAGTGACGACACCCAAGCCATCATATATCATCATTTTATTGTCTTTGTTCTCTGTTTTCTTGAAGTATTTATAGTATTTAAAGTATAGCCATACATATATTAAGTATGCACGTGACAGGGTTTTTGTTTAGATATGATCTCCTCTATCTATACTGTAAAAAGATATATATGGGAATTTGGTGGGAGCATTTGTGAAGTTCTGAAGTTATAGGAGCTTAGACTGTCACCAAACTGTGTTTATGATTCACTTTCATATGAAAAGCACTCAAATGAAGAGACTGTGGCAGGTTATAATTTCAGTGTCAGCCGAGAGAAGCTGCGGTTCGGGGGGCACCAGCTGTGTCTCCCTGTCCAGGCCAAACTCTCAGCTGGGATTTCTTTTCTTTTCTTTTCTTTTTTTAAACAAAACTGACAGTAAAACATTCACAGTAACTTGAGATCAGAAGATGGAGGGAGTGGGATAGGGGGAATGCAGAAAAACAAATCCTTTCAGTGCTGCCAGTGTGTATTAAACAGAGTGGGATGGATTAGTTCAGGGAGGGTTTTGTGAGCATCCATCCTCCACCCCCTTAACAGATAACTACAGAGGAAAACAGAGAAAAGGAGCAGGGAGCTATGGAGGAAAGAAAAATTATAGAGTCATGATGATAAAAAGGGAAAAAAGAGAAGAAATGTATTCTTCTTGTTACTGAAAGTCTGGTATGTCTTCAGTACTGTGCAACAGTCTAAACCTACCCCATTTTGCTAGGAAAAAAGGCCAAACTGAGTTTTTCGTATGACCACCTTTATTCTTCAACACAGCCTGAACTCTCTTAGCTTTCTTATAATTTCATTAAGTAGTCTCCAGGAATAGTTCTCCAGGATTTTTGAAGGACATTTAAAGCTCTTCTTTTGATGTTGTCTGCCTTTTGTGCCATTCTTTATCAAGATGATCCCACACTGCTTCAATAATGTTGAGGTCCGGGATCTGGGGAGGCCAATCCATGACTGACAGTGTTCTATTGTGTGTTTTTCTATCCAGGTATGCTTTATTTTTCTGTGTTTATAGTTCCATCAATTTTGGAGCACCAACAAAACTGGCTGAAATGCAGCCCCGGACAATGACAGAACCGCCAAGGACTGGACTGAAAATGATTGAAGAAGCAGCCAGTATTCAAAGAAAAACTTTGAAAGACCTTCAGAAAGCCTGGAGAATGATTGCTCAAGACCACTTAAAAGAAATTACAGGAAAGTCTGGCTCCTCAAGGGGTGGCCCAAAACTTTTGCACAGTATTGCACATTAAGGAAAAAGTATATTGAGGATTTTGAACTTAAAAAAAGCCTCTAAAGCTAAATCTTCAAAGGTGGTTTTAAAATTTGCTTATGTGCATATGTGGTTTCCTACTTGTTATGACTTTGTATGGCAGACTCTCTTAGTATCCCTGTGTGGACTTTAAGCTCACCAGCTGTAACCCCATGTTTGACCCCTATAACTCTCTGACCCACTTTCCAACCTGCAGAAGCTCTTGACTATTGGATGGCAAACATAAATGTTAACAAAAACTAATTAGACAAGAAAAAGATTAAAATTTTGTTATGCATGTACACATACACTAACCATCACTAACATCAACCAAAACAAAGGGGGATTTCCTGTTTTTCCAGAGCCCACTCCTCCAAGAATAGCATTGCATGGCAAAGCGGTTGTTATCGCTCTTATCAGAGCCAGCATTATAATGGTTTGTGTGACAAGGAAACATCGTGCATTGTTTTCTTACAGGCTTCCTTTCAGATTTTAGGGGTGAAGTGGTTTAAAGGGGGCCTTGTACTTACTCCTGGTATCACTGTTGTTCTCCCCCTGCACTGCCCACCTCATTAAGATGCGGTATCTCCATTTTCAGCTAGTGTTACACACACCCCGCCTGCAACCTTATCTTTAGTGGCCCGGGCATGTGGAGGAGGGTGTATTGCACAAACATGCAGCCTACAGACACACACCAGTAACATACTCTCATCAACTCTTTGACTGGTGCAGTGGCATGTGCACAACAATATTTGCTGAAGAACCTCTAAACTCCTGATAAACACTTGAGATGTGTCAGCAATGTTTCAGAAGCTATTAATAGCAAAATGCACAAACTAACATGCCCCTTGTGCGCATGCATGTCATAACTTAGTAGCAATTCTATGCACTCGTATACACTACACCATACACACACACGAGACACGTTCACACATCAGTTACACCCATATCTGTGTCACTCCCCTGAGCGTGCCACTTCTCATATCCATGCTCACTGATAGTTTGGTATGCAGAAGTATCACAGTCTCATAACCAGCAGCTTTACACAGCAGCTGCAGCTCTGCTTATGTGCATGCTGCTGGCATGCCTTACTCCATAAGTAAACCCTCGCTCTAAGCATTTGTGGCATGGCATGCTATCCGATCCAAGCCAGGGCCATTGTGCACTTGTGCAGGACTCAAAGCAAACTTCAGCTGAGGTCAAAAAGTCACCAATTTTAACAGCAAGGTCATAACTTTCAGATGGAGGGCAGGAGGTTTGTACTGGGATAGTTCTACAGCTTCATTCCTTTATCCCCAGTGGAGGAGCCTCACTCTTTGGAGAGTTTGCTCAGTGTAATGTTTGTTCTTGCGGGACAATAGAGGCTCTGGTCAGTACTCCATTGTATCAGGTTACCATTTGTTTTGCTACACTATCTGCTTTCTAGTTGAATAGACTCTCTGATACTAAATTGTACCATAGACTGTACATAAAACATGAAAGTGGAGCTGTGTTTTCAAGACTTGAGTATGGCAATTTGTCACCATCTGGTTTATTTTTGTTTTTGTTTGTTTGTTTTGTTTTTGGGGGTAGATACCACATGCTCATACAGTAGTGTCAACCGCAATAATTCATACCCTGATTGATTTACAGAATGAAAGTCATGTAGCATCTGATAAGACTCTAAATTAGTTATAACTGAGGCCATGAACTCATCAGGAAATGAGGTCACAGTTCCCCGGATAATAGGGGTCATTTTCATAACATCTTTTTTTTTAAAACCAGATCTCATTCCCAAGTGGCCCCTAGAAAAACAATGCAGGTTTAAGGCACTTTAAAACTGACTTTACTTTTTAAATCCAGGAGTTACATTCATTTTTATAATGTCCTATGCAGACCTTTGTGGGTGAAAGCACTAGTCAGACTGCCCAACTATCATTTGGATGTTGCGTGCTGATGGCCTAGCTGCATTTCTACAACACAGAGAAATACCAGAAAGACACGAAATCATAAGTCAAAGCAGGTGAGCCTCACAAGTTCTCCACAATGTGTTTCACTTGCATATAAAGTTAAATGTAACCTCATCCTTCTGTGGTGTTCTGCTAGTAAGAGACTTTATAACACTTGACTCAAGGTTATAGCGGCATGGCAGCGATGACCTTGAATGCACTACATAGTGAAAGATGTGCACCTGTCTCACTAAATGTCAGGGCCAACTGTCGTGGACAGACGGCCGTGGGAAAACCCGGGGTGTGCAGTCCTGTGATGTTTTGTTAGTCTGCGTCAGCTGAGCGAAGAGATGGTTTGCCAGCTGTGGGATATGATCTGAATTTGCGGTCGAGTCCACCTGACGAGCTAAAAAGCGTTGTAGCTTTATCTGTCAGAGACCAGCGAGGATCGCATTTTAAGAGAATTCATTTAATCTAATGAAAACTTTGGTTCAGATTTAGTTATAGTCACATTTATGAAGAAGAAGAGGAATGTGTCATGAATGCAGTCATGTCTGCCACCTTTCAAAAGATAAGAAAGAGGAAAAGGAAAAAGCTTCTCTTGAACTGCATCAATATGGAAACAACACAACTGCGCAACGAGCCTGTTGAGAAAACATTCCTGCACCTTTTAATTCATTCATAAGAAATTATACCATAAATGATCATAAATGAAGCGATGCAGAAACTAAAAACAACTGTACACTGTTAAGCATATATGTGTTTGGTATTATTATGTGGTTCATGAGAGGACAGCTGAAATGCTTTGGAGCAGCATGTCTCACCCACACTGTCTGAATGTGGACGGTGGAGAAGACATGTCTCACTTTGTCTGCACGTGAAGACCCACCCTTTTCAACTGAATTCTTCACATTTCATTTTAAGAAATCCAGGAAATGTTAAGAAGCTTTCATATTAAGTGGCACATAATGCAAAACACAATATGTTTGATACTGTGTTTTGCATTTAAAAATTACACAATGAGTAACATTACTTCTCTTAACAGATTGTGTTACTACAGAGCAGTCTGGTTGGTAAGCCGCCATATTGTTGATTCACCTGTCAGTTTTCCTTTCAAATTTAATTCCCCTCCACCTTGGAGGTCCACAGAAGTTATAAAAAGTCAACTGGTGACAGCTTTTGAATATAGCACTTTAAGTGGACGCTGCCTATTACTGCTATGACTAAAGTGAATGGAGTAATGTTTCTATTTCGTCAAGCAGGTCAGGATACCGATAAAGACTTGTTGTTATATGATAACATTTTCATTTCAGAAATACAATTGCATCTCTTATCTATATATGTCATGATCCTGGGTCTGTGAGCCTGCGTTTTGAGTTCTACATTTTAGTTTTCTTTATTTTTATGTTCTCTGCATAGTTTGTTCTTTGTTCTCATCATTTTGAGCTTTTACCTCGCTTTATTTTCCACAATATTATTCTCTGGTTTTCTTAGTTTTAGTTTTGCCACCTTTTACAGTCTAGTTTTGTTTATAGTTATTGTCTGGTTTTTTTATTCCTGGAGTTTCAGTTTATTTTTTTCTCCCTTCTGTTTCCCCATGGTTGTTTCCATCTCTGTTTGGTGTTGTTGTGTTTTTGTTATTTCCTGCTTTATTTTGTTAGCCCCTTGTCTTGTGTGCATGGTATTTAGTTTTGCTTGCCCTGTCTCACTGTCTTTGATTAGTTTAAGCTGTGTCTTGTTGCCCTGGTGTTTCCCATCTCACCGATTTCCTCATGTGTGTATTAGGTCTTTGTCATGTCATACTGATTTCTGTTTGTACTGTTTAAAGTATAAAAAAAATGTCATGGGGGGCTTCCCATGATGCACTGAGCTTTTCATCTTCACTGATCTCTTTTCAATCTCTGCATATTTATACACCACTACTGTATTTAATCATTAGCAATTATTAAACTCTTGCTCTCTCTCCTTTAGTTTGTCTTTTGTCCTGTCTCTCTGTCCTCTCTTCTTTTCCCTTCACCCCCAACCAGTCACAGTAGATGGCTGCCCCTTCCTGAGCCTGGTTCTGTTGGAGGTTGCTTCCTGTTAAAAGGGAGTTTTTCCTTCCCATTGTCGCCAAGTGTATCTGATAGGGGTCGTGTGATTGTTGGGGTTTCTTTGTAATGTTGTAGATCTTTACCTTACAATATAAAATGCCTTGAGGTGACTGTTGTTGTGAATTGGTGCTAACTTGTTAATATCTGCAGCATATATTAGAGCAGCACACACCTTTTAATCCAAACTGTCAACTGGTAATGGTAACAGTTATCACATTCCCGCCTACTTTCATGACACCTGTGTCAATGTAATCCCTCAGTGCTGGGAAAAAAGTGCTTTTCCTTTTTGTTCTGTCAGATGTATTTATAAATCGGGATGAGTCAGGAAGTCAGTTTTGGAAGGAAAAAGGTGAGAGTCTAAATCTAAATGGATTCACAAACAGCTTTCTGCAAAGCTCTGAACCAAACCAAGGAATAAAACAATATTCAAACCAAAGGTTATCACTCTGAAGTGGCTGTAGATTTTTCTGACAGCATCTCTTAATTGGTCAGAGGGCCGTGCCAAGATGCTATGTGAGAATGAAGTTGTAAAGCGGTGCCAGCAGAATAGCCAGGCCACAAGAGGAAGGAGTATTGTTCTTGGCATGGACTTTAGCAACCAAATCCAAACACCCAGATGGGCTCCAACAGGCTCCAGCAATAATACACACTCTGAGGGAGAATAGAGGTCACCTCAGGATATGCACACAATAAATCAATTGTGACTGGCTGTCTCTTTTCAAAGACAATTCACTGCTAAAAGACCTTATCTACCTCAGCACACTGAGAAGAACTACTCTGCTAACAATTAGTTTCAAACAACAGAGACCAGGTCCTCAAAAGACAGCATAAGTGGAAATTTAAAAGCACACAGTGAACTGAATGTGTTGATGAGAGGAGCTGAGATACAGTCACTGTTACCCTCTTAAGCGCCTCTTACTAATACTTGCCAGCCCTGTACTGTTTGCTTTAAAAGATATGTGCTATTAAAGGAACCGCTCCATTAAAGAGTCTTTAAAAAAAAAAGGAAACAAAAAAAAAGCTGCAGCTTCACCTCATTGCTGGTTGATTTGTTTATTCTCTACAGAGGATTAAATATTTTAACTTATTTAACATGTAGATCTAAATGCTCCCTCTGCAAACTGCATAGAAAGTCTGTCACTTGCTAGTACAAGAGTGTGCAAACTTGAACAGGTTGTTCTTTCTGCTATTTGTATGCCAACCTATTATATTCACAGCATCTACTTGTGGTACTAATGTCTAGACAAATGAACAGAAGCAGACATTCACATGAATGCAAATAGAAAAAAAGTATTCTTGTGCAAACCACACATGAGAAAGGTGCAAACTCAGTAGAAATGTGCCACCCACAGAAAATCACACATTTATCCACAAGACATCCTCAGCTACAGATTTCACATTCAGACAACCCCATCCAAAACCTACTACCTGTACATGTGCATACTGAAAGTGTTTATAATGAGTATAGTCATACAGAGTCACTTCAGCTCTGTAACAGAAATCTCTCTCTTTCTCTCTCTCTTCCTCTATCCACAGGTTTTTCTCTCAGGAAAACAAAAAAACCACAGCAGCCATAGCGACAGAGAGCAAAGGAAGACCTGGCCCGGGCCTGTCACCTCTAAAGCTTCCTGATTGGTTGAGGCCCGCTGTGTATGCTTTGTTGCCGTGTGGACGGCGAGGCAGACAGTTCTCAGAGCGTTGCTGTGGACGCAGAGCTATCTCAGCAGTCCTGTCAGGATGAATTTGCACGGCAGGCTCAAAGCTGATTTTTTTTTTTTTTTTCACTGTGACACATTTTGTGGCCGGATAAAAGGAAAGCCAGTGCTTTATAGTTTAACTATAACTTTAGTAACAGAGACAGAGGATCTGCTGATTTATTGATAGTTTATTGCCTGGATACATTCAACCTTTTTCAGATTCACAAGATAGCTTCAGTTTTTTTCCGTGTTTACACATACAGCTCAATGGTACTGCCTACAGTTTGTCAGTGAATGTGCAGCTTATGCACTCAAGTTAACTCAAGTTCTTGTTGCAATACTTTGTACTAAGAGTTTTCACACCTGAAAGAAAGACTTTGTTAGTTTAGGCTTCACATTGTGATTATACAAGAAAACTGAAAATCATTACATGACATACCTATGTCCTGTCATGATGTGTTTTCATCTTGCAGCATCAAATACTGCCACTCTGTCAGATGTTAGTGCCACTGTGCAAAGATGTGCAAAAAGGGTCCTTTGGCACTGATGCCTTAAAGCACTGGCTGCATCAGAGGTGATACCTCTGTCTGGCTTTGACACTAAGAGCAATACCTTTCACTGTAACCCAAAACTATTTGACCAGTCATTATTGATAGAATTCAGATGAGCGCAGTTTAAACCGGTCCTATCAAAAGCTACCAAATCTTTCTGTCATGTCCTTGAATAGGTTGCTAAAGATGGAACTGCCAGGTAAGGAGGAAGAGCATAGAAAAGACTGAAGGAGGACATGCAGAGTGTTGGTGTGACAGAAGAGTATGCTAGGGATAGGATGCAATGGAGGCAAATGATCTGCTGTGGTGACCCCCTAAACGGAACAGCTGAAGGAAGAAGAAGATGTCATGATCTAGACTCAGCATGCAGGGGAAGCAATCTAAGCAAAGTAGATCAGATGTTCCAGTTCCTACCCTTTTCAACTTGCTCTTCTGGGAGGACATTGTAGTCACAGCATAGTCCTGCCCACTGGTCTTGCACCTGGAATACCTCCCTAGTGAGATTTCCAGATCCCCAATCTCATTTTTTTGTTCATGATCCAGAACTCATAACTGTTGGTCAGGACACAGACATTGATTGACTTGTAAATTTACACCTCCTTCTTCACTATGACAGAGTGTTACAGTAACCACATCACTGCAAATGCAGTTAACCTTTTGCAGTCCCTGAGATATCTGAACTCCTTCACTCGGGACAGCATCTTTCTCCCAACCTGTAGGGGTTCAGTCCACCATCATACAGCACAGAACCAGGGCATCAGATTTGAATGGCCCAACCAAACTCACACTCGGCTACAAACTACTCTAGTGCATGCTGAAGGCCACAGTCAGGATGCAGGATTATCAGGATGTTTATTTCTTGATAATTGTAGTTAAGAAATCATTATTTTATATTGTTTCAATAAGGAGGGATCATTTGGAAGAATAGAAGATGATTTATTGAGATAGAGAAATTAATTAATCTTTTTGGCGACTAGACTCCGCACAACGGAATCCCAGCAGTGATTTAGGACAGGAGCCCACAGAGTCTAGACAGTAGTGGTGGTGAAGATGAAGATGGAGGCTTGGATGGAGCTCTGAGTGGCTCGGGTGAGGCAGAGATGGGGAGGAGGTTGGTTGCACGAATGAGAGTCTGAAAGGGAGAGTGGCAGAAGAGCACTGAGATTTAAAGCATGCAGAGTGGAGGCTGACTGGCTCAAAGAAGGCAGGCAAGAAGATGATTGGACTAGTGTAATGATGTTAGTATTGAGTTTGACAGCGTGGGAAAGTGGAAGTGATGTAAAGAACAGACTAGTAGCTGGACACCCGTGAAAGTGGGCAGATGAGTGATTACAGATCTTCCTTATTGAACTTACGCATAAGCTTCATTAACTACATGGAGGTGGCAATTGAGTCTGTTACCATAACAGTACAATAGTGTACAAAAAGAAGAATTATTCAACTATATTTGTCAATACTCATATGAATACGGGGTTATCATGACACCCCAATCAGGGCCACATCATCCAGCAAAAAGCAGGGATGTAATCCTAACATCATCAAACTAGACACGCTTAATTCCTCAGTTCTTCCTTGAGGTCATGTCTGTGGAACAGAATTGGGGTCACACATGTTCTAGCATGGAAACATACAGGCAACATACTTGATTTACTGCGAAAATGAGGCCATATTTGCCTGTCTTGCTCTGTCTTGTTCTGATTATACAGAGAGTGAACAGCAGTTAACACTTGCACAGACACTCCATAATCCTGCAGCAGACCCAACAAAATACAATTCAGTCGTTCGCATTCTTCAGGTCTTGCTGTAGCTTTCAATCAGTAGTGATAATATATCTTTCTGTGTAGACAGAATACTGGACTGTATCAGTTTATCAGTTTCTGTATATAAATACCCTTTGTAGCAGTGCAAAAGTTCAGTTTTTTTTGCTCTTTACTTTCTATCCATCCACCCATCTTTCACACGGTGATTATCCTGTTCGGGGTCACAGGTGGTGTTGATGCCAATGCAGCAAGTCATAGGCTCATCACCCTCCTGTCCTTAAACTTACTCTGAAGTTCAGTTAGGAAATGGTGCAGATGTGAATCTGCCTTTGGTGCCATTGTTAGTCATCTTACACTCGTTTGTTATTGGGCCTGTGGCATGATGTTGACAGATGAGGTTAAAATACTGTGAATAACTACTGACAGTTGTTTCCTCTGTAGGAAGGAGGTATACAATGAGTTCTCTGATTGTGCTGTTCCCAGGGAGGGTCCACATCGAGGTGATGACTTCCTATGACTCCTCTGACTTACTTTTGTGTGCATCATAGAGCCACTGTATGTTGATCCAACCCCTATGAAAAATCACAATGCACCAGTGTAGGTCAAAACAGAAAGTACAGCTGCTCATTTTATTGCAAATGAACATTGTGAACATTCTGGTTCTAAAGTGGATTTCTTTTTTAAGAAAGGTTGAAGATACAGGTAAAGAAAATCAGCCTAACACATAAAATATGGTCACATGAGTAAGTAATGAGTAATTCCATTCTGTGTTGGCAGGCAAAACCAAACATGATGAGAACTGAGTGTGCAACCTGAGGGCAATATCAAACAACACCTCTCTCTTTTACCTTTCTTATCCACAACCATAATTACAATTGCCTTGAGGAAGAAGTTAATCTAATTTCAACAAGAGAAATATCTGCAAATAATGTTTGTGTACTTTTATATGACACAGAGGACACATTTTTGGTATTTTTTAAAATTAATTGCAATGCAACAACACTCTTCGCAGCCAGCATGATGAATACACTTATAATTGTGTGTTTGTGTCTTCATGCACAGACATGTTTCATACAGCTGCGCTGTGTGTGCTCTGTAATTACCTGCTAATGTGTCACAGCGTGAGACAAAGCAGTGACCCCTGAAGGTTGTTAGAGTCCCCAGGGAACAGCCTAAGACTTTCTCACGCTGCATTCAAGATAACTTTCAACTCACATCTGTCACAAAGAGTATAATGGCCTCATACACAAGGTTACACAGACACACAATTTCATACTCTGCATTAAGCATAATACACTGCCCGGCCAAAAAAAAAAAAGTCGCACTCTAATATTTCATTGGACCACCTCTAGGTTTGATGATGGAGCATCACAACATTTCTTCTACAGCTTCTGCAGCATCACAACATTTATTTTTGTCCAAGATCTTGTATCGATGATTGGCGAGTCGGACCGCTGCACATCCCAAAGATTCTCAATAGGGTTCAATTCAATTCAATTTTATTTATATAGCGCCAAATCACAACAAAAGTCGCTTCAAGGCGCTTTATATTGTAGGGTAAAGACCCAACAATAATACAGAGAAAACCCCAACAATCAAACGACCCCCTATGAGCAAGCACTTGGCAACAGTGGGAAGGAAAACTCCCTTTTAACAGGAAGAAACCTCCGGCGGAACCAGGCTCAGGGAGGGGCAGCCATCCGCCGCGACCGGTTGGGGGTGAAGGGAGAAAGACATGCTGTGGAAGAGAGCCAGAGATTAATAATATCTCATTAAATGCAGAGAGGTGTAAAAACACGGTGAGAGAAAGAGAAACACTCAGTGCATCATGGGAAACCCCCAGCAGCCTAAGCCTATTGCAGCATAACTAAGGGAGGATTCAGGGTCACCTGATCCAACCCTAACTAT
>VUQS01072595.1:0-11362 GCA_015108495.1 Heterochromis multidens
ATCATAATACTAAAGACCCTACAGTATTACAGAGAAAACCCTAACAATCAGATGATCCCCTATGAGCAAGCACTTGGCGACAGTGGGAAAGAAAAACTCCCTTTTAACAGGAAGAAACCTCAGCAGAACCAGGCTCAGGGACGGGCAGCCATCTGCTGCGACCGGTTGGAGGTGAGGGGAGGAAGACAGGGCAAAAGACACACTGTGGAAGAGAGCCAGAGATTAATAATAACTCATGATTAAATACAGAGTGGTCTAAAAACACATGGTGAGTGAAAAGAGGTGAGAGAAGGCAAAACACTCAGTGCATCATGGGAAGCCCCCAGCAGCCTAGGCCTATTGCAACGTAACTAAGAGAGGATTCAGGGTCACCTGATCCAGCCCTAACTATAAGCTTTATCAAAAATGAAAGTTTTAAGCCTAATCTTAAAAGTAGAGAGGGTGTCTGTCTCCCAAATCCAAACTGGGACCTGATTCCACAGAAGAGGGGCCTGAAAGCTGAAGGATCTGCCTCCCATTCTATTTTTAAATACCCTAGGAACCACAGGTATGCCAGCAGTTTGAGAGTGAATTGCTCTATTGGGGTGATATGGTACTATGAGGTCTTCAAGATATGATGGGGCCTGATTATTCAAGGTATAGGTGCAGGACCAGGCCGGACACCAGCCGCTCCCACCC
This sequence comes from Heterochromis multidens, assembly GCA_015108495.1. Lineage (NCBI taxonomy): Eukaryota > Metazoa > Chordata > Actinopteri > Cichliformes > Cichlidae > Heterochromis > Heterochromis multidens. The sequence continues at coordinate 679 of VUQS01072595.1, forward strand.
GCTGAACAGGTATGGGTGCAAGAGTTGACTGGGCCCTGGCTGCCTCACTACACACAGTTTTATTGTCCGTGGAGTTAGCGGAACAAAACAGTTTCAAAGTGTGCTGGTGCAAAAACATGGCAAGAAACTTTATTATGGACGGACTCAGAAACACACTTAGTCACAGAAGGCCCGGAAGCACAGGATATTGTTTCTTTATTATTCATATTCTCAAAACCAGAAAACACATCTTGAGGGTTCTTCGATTCAGAAACAGAAAATCCAGTCTTATCATTGGCCGGCTTGGAAGCAAAACTACCAGACTTAGATTCTGCTGGTTTAGCGGTACACAGATCAGTCTTTGTTTTAATTTTTCCAGACTTGGAGAGAGCACGAGAGAAAAAAGTCAGTTTCACTCATCACTTGGGTTAGACGCGGGCTGGGGAGCAGTTTCTGTATGCAGCTAGGAGTGACAATGGCATGAGCCTCACTTCATCCTGGAAACGGGGGACTGAGAAGCTGGGGCAGCGGACGCCTCCGATGTGCCAAGGTCCAGCGGACCGGGCTGCATTGACCGTGGAAGCCCCATGAATGGGGCGAAGGACTGCAGCGGAGTGAGGCTGCAGGTCGCCGGAACAAACTCTCTCCTTCGCTGCCGTGAGCCACACCTTCCCGAGCAGGGAGCAATGCCAATCCCTCCACAAGTCCACTGGGTCCATTACTGTCACTTCTGTCAAAAAGTGCTCTGTGAAGCAGGCAGAGTTAGGACCCAAATGCAGGTCTGAACTTAAGGGCAGCTTTAATGCTGGATTAACAGAAAACAAAATACAAGAAACTCAACTAGGCAGACACTAGGAATCATTAACTAGGAATCTACACAGGACACGGAACACACAGCTAGGAGGGATGAGGGAGATCGTGATGAAGGACAAAGGGAGACAGACAATATATACACAGGAGGCTATTAGGGCAGAGTGGACACACCTGGGGAACACAGCTGAACAGAATCTACCTGAAAAGACAGCGGACGCAAAACTGTATACCACACACACGAGACAGTGGACTTACCCAAATAAGACAGGAAGTAACACACACTGAGACTCAAACTAAGACACGGGAACTGACACTGGGACAGGGGATAAACAGACATGGAGACACGACATACGAGGGGGCTGAAAATAAACAGGCACAGAGACGAGACTAGGACAGAGTGGACATGAAAGTATTCACTGAAAATTATTTTAAAATTATTTTTTAAAATTAAAATTAAAATTATTTTAATTAGGCTTCATCATTTTACATCATATATAATATAAGTTTTGAGTGCCAATTTTTGATTTAAACATAACACTGTCACATTAATTCCTGAACTTATTTCAGTGCCATTTATGTTTAGAACTACATCAAACACATTGACATCATCAAAGGTATGTGGACTGTATCTGTTTCTCTGAGGTGTTTTTTATGACACTGGATTAGATGGTGTCATCGTGAGCTCTTTAGGATATTATATAACTTAGGCCTTTACTGTTGCTAAGTAGTGCAAGTGTGCTCAAGAGGCATGTGACAGCACACCGTTACCAACAGAGTGACACTCATGAAGAGACTTTCCAAACAGGAGGCCAATGCTGATGCATGCAACTGCAGGTCTTATGCACGAGGGATATACTTTACGTGCATGATGGAACCAAGCTACAGTGATCGTGCTTGCCTGGTATGCACGAGATTGTCCTGTATCTTCTCTTCATTACTTTTTAAATAGCTTCATTGTCAGGTGGAGGAAGAAGCTGCTGCTGTAGATGCCTTAAACAGATCAGACACCAATACAACAAACACTGAGGCTTCTACTGTGCGGACTCCGATCTCTTTGATGTCGGCTTTTTGAGAAAAACCTGACTTGAAAGCAAACCACTGCAGATCAGTAAGTCAGGGTGGTGTCCAGGCTGTAATGATGATAGTGAGAGAAATACTGAGAATACTCACTACACAGCACCTCCAGCCATGGAAGCCTTTTGTGGTCATTAAGTGTGTATTTATGAATAATTTATACTTTCATGTTGCAGTGCTTTGGATTTGATTGACTTTTTGATCTACAAAAACCTGAAACGTAAATTAAACTTTGATATTGAGAATTCCCTGCTAAAACTGATTTTAAAGCTATCTTCCTTGGCCTAGGTAAGCTTTTCTGGATTGTTACCTCAGCTTTTATACTTTATGGCGCATCTAAGATGTATATTTACATTTCTTTATGTACATTAGTACCAGTAGCACTGTCACAGCAAGAACTTATAAACATCATTTATCTAAAAATAGCATTTTGGGCAGCAGCAGCAGAAGAAGCATCCTGCTTTAGAACAACATTATACCCCACAGCAACAACAAAATAACAATGAACAACTTTTATCTGTGTGAAGCTATTGTAGGATGCAAAGAAGCACTTAGAAAATTTGCTGAAAGACAAAAACATTCTATAGCGTTGGAACCCATCTCATGTTTATCCATGCAAACGAAAATTCAGGGAATGAAGTCTCCCGTGTCTTGTGCTGGCCTAGATAGGATTACAATCAAAGGGAGAGCAGAGCAGGGTGCCCATCCCCTTTGCTGCAAACAGAATGAGTAAATGTTCCTCCCTTTGCTCCGCTCTCTGAGTTCTTGTCAAGACAGCAAAGTGTTGCCGCGCCAGCTCTGAAGATCCCAAGCCTGGCTTTTGCTTTGTGGTTGGCGGGCCTAATGAAAAGAGAACACGAAGACTATGACAAAGACGAGTACAAGAAGAAGAAAGAGTAGGAAATGAAGCGAGAGTGGGAAGTGTGTGTGATGCTCCTCGGTTTATTTAATCAGAGCAGAGTGTTCTCAACCACTGGACAGACTGTAGAGATACTGTGGTTTAATAATAACTCCCTGCTCTGCTCATCTGAAGACAGAAAGAGAGGGAATGCAACACAGAGTTGACTCATTCATTCATCATCTGTATCAGCCTTCGGATGCACGGTCATCTGTAACTGTCGGCCAGATAAGAGCCACAGAGGTTTGAGCACAGATGTGATGGGCTGAAACAGGTGCTTGATCTATTGCCACATATGCTGAGCAGTGTGGAGACTTGGGAGCAGAAGGCTTTCCAGAGGGCCTGTTTCAGCTTCAGTCACTGTGGAGAATAGCATTTGCAGTCTGTCCAAATGCACAAATGAAAAGACTGATAAGGAAGTAACTCTGATAATGGAGATGGTTGTGAAGTTGACAAAAAATACTTTCCTGAATTCCTCAGGCTATACTGCAGTTTCATTGGGTTTCTCGGGGTGTCTGATAGTTATAATTACAATGTGATACTTCACTGATCCCCTTTGGGAAATTCTGTTTTCACTATATACTCTAAAGGAAGGTGAGGGGAGTGCAGGATTAGCAAGAGTTGGTGGAAACTGTCCTCCCAAAGAAAACTACCCAAGCTTGTTTTGTTTTCTGCCTATGGAGGCACTTTTTAAGAAACTTTGGTTTTAATGTAAAGCCTCTTGCAGTTCTTGCAAAACGTCTGTTGTGTCTGGCATCACCTTTACATGGGAGGGAACTCTGCTCTTTAATTACCTATAAAATGGAAGTTTCAAACATGAAGTAGATTTTGTGCCTAGCCCTTACCTAGAAAGCATGTGAAAATAACACTAAATGGATGACAGAAGTTGACCTTGGTGTCTTGGTCGAAAGTTGGATTTGAACCCACACAGTGTTAAAATAGACTTTTGGGGTCTTAGAAGTGGAAGCATTTCAGAAACGTGTTATAGGCCGAACTGTGATCATTTAGTTGGAGGAATTGTTAAGCTGATGAGGGTGTTGAGCCTTGCTCTGGGACACTTCAGCGGGGGAAAGAGCTGACAGACCTTTGCACAACTGCCACCAAGCTTGACATTTATGGTTCTTAAGTTTCTGGGTGAGTCAAAAGCTTTTTTCAGTTTTTTTTGTTTTCTGTCAAGGCATTTGCCTTGAAACTTGTTGTTTTGCAAAGCTCTGCAATCTATTCTGGTCTATACTCTTGCTCCCATTCTTGGGTTCCTCTATCAATATTCTGAACTGTCTCTTCAGCTCTTCAGCTCTGTGTACTGAGAACTCTGAGCTAGTTTCACCTTACAGCTACTGTGGTGTGTAAATGAAGTGTTTGGTTCGTTTCAGACGTGTCTGAGTTTGTTTGGAGTGTAGTAACCTCTGAGGCTGAAAAATGAAACACACTCTTCGATCAGCTACAGTTCTCGAATGGCCATTTGAAACTGGCTTCAAAAGTGAGTTAATCTCAATATAGAAATGTCCAACTTTGAAGAAATTAATATGTTCAATTTAGCCCTCGAGATCTAGGTCTTCATAGGTGGTAACTCTAACCCTATCCTATATTTTGGAGAATGACAAAACTGACTTTTTTGGAAAAATGTGAATAGTTTTTGGTGCTTCAGTCTCTGATCCACTGATTGCCAACACTGGGAGAACAAATTAAGAATTACAAAAATTACATATCCTGCTGACTACTTAGATCTCAGTGGGTTAACTGTTAACAGTTCTTTTACTTTAAAGATGTCCATAGGTTTGGTTGTTGATGTTTCTGGTAACATCATACAGGCATAAACATAAACCTGAAGGCTTTGCCACTTCTTGGCATTTTATAGCATATAGCATTTTATTTTGAAGCACTTAATTTTGAATCATGGATAGGGGGAGAGCCATAACACTATTGGCTTTAGGGTTTCAAAAAATATTTTTTTGTTTCTATCTATGAGTTATACTTCTACTACAATATGCACAAAGTTGCCTGGCTAATGGCTCAATCCAGATTGGCAATCATCAGCATCTTTGTCTCATTCCACCAGAGCACAAAAAAAATTCCATGCTGATTCATGTTGTGGATACAGTAAGCAAAGAAAACAATAAGTATATATTTGTACATCTTTACAATGACAACAAGTAATGTAGTTCCCTGTGCCTGCATGGGTTCTCTCCGGGTACTCCAACTTCCTCCCACAGTCCAAAGACATGCATGTTAGGTTTTATTATTTTTTTTTATTATTAGCTGTAGGTGTGAATATGACTGTGAGTGGTTGTCTGTCTCTGTCTGTGTGTTAGCCCTGCGACAGATTGACCTGTGTAGTCTGTGTAGTCGCCCTACGACAGTTGGGATAGGCTCCAGCCTGCTAACCCTGTGTGGGATAAGTGGAAGAAAATGGATGGGTGGATGGATAGACAAATAATGTATTGTGAACCTCAACTGTGCTGAGCAACATAACTGGTTTGTATGTTTTGGTTATTGAATGTTTTATTAGAGGCAAGAGAGGGACAACAGCCACCTTTGCAGTTGCAGAATTCTCCAATAGATTTTTATTCAGGATTAATTGGTTTCCTGTTTCTATCTTACAGTCTCTCTTTGATAACTCCTCAGCTCTCCTCATGTCCAAATGTGGAGTTATGTTAATATACAAACAAGGTGGCTACAATTATCTGTTACACTATCTGAGTGCACTAGTATACACTGTGTGCTCAGCAATTTCACCACAAACGTGCACAGAGGGCAAACATCTCTTTAAAAGTGACCTGAATTTTGTATGAAGGATCATAACTAGTGTGAGAGGGTATCTGACTATGACTGAACAGTTCTCAGCAGTTTTCAGATGAAGAGTCCACAGTTTCCAAGGTAGAGCATCAGGTGAGGAGGGAAATGCAGAGTAAAATGTTCTCAGCTGTCTGAGGGAGAACATTAAGAGACAATACCACACACAAGACAATCTTACCACCTGGACCACCCACCAGATTTGGCTCCCTACTACCTCCACTTTCTGAAAATAAAAATCAAGTTGAAGGATCTGGAGGAGATCCAGCACTCATCACAGAGGTACAAGTACAAGGAGACATAATGGAAGTTCCGCTGAGAGATCTAAAAATAGCAGTCACACAGAAAGCAGAGATTAGCCAAATGTAAATCTATATACAGAGTATGAAAATTTAGAAAGGGGTAGGGAGAGGCAGCATTTTTCTCATTACAAGTCAGTGTGGCATCAAAATGATTTTGAAGCTCTTATTATAACGTACATTATGCTGCTTTAAAGTGGTTGCAGTTTATAAAAAAAAACACACACAGCTGTTCAAACCAGGTGCATAACCACACTCATCTGACGTAAATGATTTAGTATTGTTATTTGTCCTGATGGCATGCTTGAGTATCCAGTACAAAAGACTACAACCTTAAAATTCATATGGGGCAATGGGCACAGTTAATTTATGCTGGGCAGGCGATAAACAATGGTTACAGAGAGTATAAAAGCAGCAGCTGTTTTGAGACATTTCATACTGGTTCCTCCCTCGGGGCACAGTTTTATTTGTTCTGTCTGAAATGTGTGTGCCTTAAAATAGTGTGATCTATGGACCCTACGGTGCAATTCCTGCCGGAGTTGATAGCACGCTAGTGTTTTGTTTGCCTTTGATGTGATATACAGTGTCTTGCAGGTAAAAATCTCTCAGGGCATTAGCAGACCATTCATCATCAGATGTACGGGGGAAAAACAAACTCAGATAAAAACCGACTCAAATAGGAAGGAAACAGGCCAATACTGTAGATAACCTGTTGTCTGAAGATATGCTAACATGCCAGACAGTTTAAACTCCCAAAGAAAAGGCATGGAATGATTGCTGCCTCTGTGGTGAAGAAAGTAATTGTATTTGTCCTCACCCAGAGGAAATGGGAGTAAAAATGAGTTCAGTCTAAACCTACAAAAATTGCTATTATCTGTCACCATTTAAACGCAACTGTGACAGCGAAAACTTGGTTTTTCTCTTCTCTCACATCTCCCTGAGGCTTTTTGTTATGAGGAATTATTTCACTGTGATGGTTCAATTTTGCCATATTGAACCTGATCTTGCTAATGGAACATTGTTTGGAACTTTAGCTCTCATCAAACATCTTCTGGTGAAAAGTGAAGCCACCGCCGCTGGCAGGAAGTGCTACAGATTGATTAGCCCTAACCCTTTTGAAGTGCCTCTGGTATGGATGCAGCAGGCAGACACCTTGTTATAATTGTGATGAAGCAGCTGTCCTTGGCAGAGCTGATTTGGATTACCTCTCTGCTTTGTAACCCTGACAGGCCAAATGAAGAAGCATTCAACTTCTATCCTTGGGCGGCAACCTGGGTTGGGGTTTTAAGCAGGTAAACATTAATTAATTACGCCAGATATCAGACAGCTACCCCCTTTAACTGTTTGGGAAGGAGACGGAAGCTTATTTACCTCCACGTCATTAAGTCCACCAGTCACTTGTGCTTCTCAGCCTTGTCTGTCTTGCTCTGTGTCACGCTGTTCAACAAAGATGCAGATCTCTCTCACCATCCTAGCATTTCTGTGCCCTGTCTTTTCCACTCTGTATTATTATTTTTTTTTTCTGAAACATGCATTAGTGACTCTCCCTCTCACCCTGACTCATCCTCGTTCCCTCGCAAGACTGAGCACTATAAAGTGTGGCAGCGGATCAAGAATTAATGCATTTGCCTTCAGTGAAAGTTGTTCAGAAAAGTATGCTCATTAGGCCTTCCTTTTTACCCTGCACAGAGGCCAGGGGAAGCAGACAGGGCGTTGGGAGGAGATTGGCGGGGTCATTATCTACCCTGTTGCTGCACTCTGGACTTCAAAGTGAAGCTTGGTACAGCTGTCACTGCTGCTCTGCACAGCTCGGACATGGTCTTGACAGCAAGGGCAGGCGCTTCTGGCTACAGCGTGGAGGCCAGAGCTGATGCTGGAGGGTTCATTAAGGCAGGAAGCTTCGGTCTCTCTGTACCACTCTGTTTTTATTGCTGTACACCTGTTTCTTTTCCTTCACATTCTGTGTGTTTTTTTTTTCTTTTCTTCCTGTGACCTACAGTAACATCACACATTGCAGAGCTACTAGAACAGCGAAGTATTAAAATCTAACCTGGAACATCTTGTTCTCTTTGTCTGTCTTCACCTCCTGTATTCCAGTCAAATCCACTGTAGCTTTCATCTGTCAAAGGTTCCTTCACTTTTCTTTACCCTGCCCCGTTTTCCCTACCTCCCTGTGCAATATCGCCCTTTACTGGATATATCTTCACCTCAGTGCTCTTTTGTCCTCGTCCCGCATGCTCCTCAGCTCTTCAATGTCTTTCCTTTAATGACGATAAAACAAGGTAAAGTGCAGGTCTTGACACTGTGTGGAACGAGGATTAATCTACAATAAATGATGGGCCACTTTGTTAACTACATGTGACAGCGCAGAGATGCATGGTTGAGCATACTTTTAGTGAGATTGTGAGTATATGTGTGTGTTCCCAAGCTGTTGTCTCTAAGGCCTGCTCACAGTGCTGTTTAAAGACCCTGTAAATTGGTACATTTACTTCCATAATATATTATTTTCTGGGGAAACATGTTATTGATGTATTGCTGTGTAGAGCCTTCTGAACTACAGTGCCTTAGGATATCAATTAAACTTCTGATAACCTGTAGATCTTTTTTTAAACACCAGTAAAAGCAGCTATACAATTTTTCCCAGTGGGTTCAAGGTCTCGGGAGCATGTGTAATTGTTATTGTACACACTGAGGCACATTTTGGAGGGTGGCATGTTGTACACTTTTTGCAGGTGAGTGCACAGTATTCCCACTGATTGATGTGGTAGTAAACGGGTGTTTCGAGTTCTTTTTTTTTGCCCTCAGAGGTGTAAGTCATCTTATGTGATAACCCCAACCTCAACCTAATCCTATACTTTGGAGATGTTCAACTCTTTTGGAAAAAAATGCAAACATTTTTATTTCATAAAAACAAAAATGACATTTTCTGATTGCCTTGGGTTACACTTAGGGTTAGGGTTGGGCTTGTCACTGATGACGATTTAGACCACAGAGGGTTAATGGGGTCACACCAGGGACACTAACAAGATGGCAGGAGAACCCATGGGAAATCCAAATATTTGATTGGAAATAAATACAGAGTACAACATTGGTGCTGTAAATAACGTTTAGGCTTATGTGCAGCCCTGTGCTCCAATACAGGTGGTATAACATAAAAACTGCCAATGCACAAGAGCCTGAAAATTGTTTTATACTGCATAACTGTTTTGCAAAGTAGCAAAGCATGTATTTAGACTCTAATGTTATAGCATCAAAATATACTTAAAGTACCTAAAGCAAAAGTGGTCAGTATGCAGAATCATATACATTGTATTACTGGATAATAATTATTGATTCATTACTGTGTATATTCTTTTATCTATAATAATACAGCACAATATATTACTAGCTGCAAAATATAATGTAATTAAAGCTTTAAAATAAATGGTATTGAACACATAGGGCAATATTTCCATCCAAAATATTGCAAAGTAGGCATGTAAAGCAGCAGGACATAACAATACTTAAAGTGTATTTCAGCGCTTGAGTACTGAGTACAAAGCTGCATTCTACCACTGCTCCTATTTAGTTGGATTTAAACAAAGCATGATTAGCGTTATTATGCATATTTAGTGTTTAAAATCAGGTTTGCAAGAACTTTCAAAAATGCTAACTTAGCAAGCTGTGCATAAACACTATGGTACAGGGTACAAAAGCATAAAATCTGATTGTAGTGTGTGGTCTACAGTAAGGTGTTATTCCACTTAGCCTTTCCCAAAGAGCATTTGAAACATGGTGAAAGTTAAGGTCAAAAATGAAGGAGGAGATGCATAATAAAGAGAAGAACAAACTGTATAAAAATATTAATATGCCTAAGGTGTATGTATCATGCATCATGATGACACTGCCCACAGCAGTGTCACTGAGACAGCATTAGCAAGGAGAACAGTAGGATAAAACAGGGCAAAGAAAACTAAAACGTGATTATTTTTTTACAACAGACACATGCAAATTAAGTTCAGACTGTATACAAGAAGTAATTTGCCAAGACTGCTGTTTTAAAGCCCTATCTAACTATCTATCTATCTTGCTTACCCAATGTAAGGTTTATGCCACAGCTGACCTAAATTAACAGCATTGGTAATTACCAAAATTATTTTCTGTTTCTGCAATGGTTAATCCACCAGCATGTGCAGGCTCTATGATATTTTTAATGCTAAAATATAATTGTTGTTGATATCCATGAATTTTCAAATTTACAGTTTTACAAAACAGCACAAAAAATAGTAAACCATGTTATTTTTTTTTTTAAGATGCCAAAGTACAGTTAAGTACAGGAAAAGGAACACTTTGAAAACACATCAGATCTCAATGGGAAAAAAAAAAAATCATGCTAGATATCTGTACTGATATGGACTGGGTAATGTGTTAGGAATGAAAGGATGCCACATTGTTTGATGGAATTGAAAATTGTCACCCCAAACATCAAAGTGAAATAATTATGTGGTAGGCTAGTCCATTTTACTGAAATTTCATTGCAGCAACTTAAAATGGTGATCTGAGTGAATGGTACAGTACAGACTGAATGGTACAGTCTGAGGTGCAACCCGGTGGTGTCGGATGGACCAAAACATAATGTCCCAGAGGTGTTCTATTGGATTTAGGTCAGGTGAGCGTGTGGGCCGGCCAATGATATCAATTACTTCATTCACCAGGAACTGCCTACATACTCTCGCCACATGAGGCCGGGCATTGTCGTGCACCAGGAGGAACCCAGGATCCACTGCACCAGTGTAGGGTCCGACAATAGGTTCAAGGATTTCATCCTGATACCTAATGGCAGTCAGGG
>VUQS01072596.1:0-12132 GCA_015108495.1 Heterochromis multidens
GCTCAGCATCTCTGGGAACTCCTTCAAGACTGTTGGACAACCATTTCAGATGACTACCTCATGAAGCTCATCGAGAGAAGGCCAAGAGTGTGCAAAGCAGTGATCAAAGCAAAGGGTGGCTATTTTGAAGACTCCAAGATATAAAACATGTTTTGGGTTATTTCACACTTTTTTGTTTACTACATAATTCCATATGTGTTCATTCATAGTTTTGATGCCTTCAGTGAGAATCTACAATGTAAATAGTCATGAAAATAAAGAAAAAACATTGAATGGGAAGGTGTGTCCACACTTTTGACTGGTAGTGTATATATATTCATAGCTGTCTGTGGACACTGAAATGTGGATAAACTTGAGTTACTACCCACGCATATGACTACAGAACATATCTGCATATGATTCATAGCACTAACAAAGCCCTAAAGCCAGAAGGTCTGCATACAAGCAGGAGTTGCCTGCCTGATGAAAAACCACAGATATCCTGGTTGTATTTACTACATGCTTGTTTATGAAAACTTTGTGTTTGGAGGTGGCATTACATCTGAAAACTTGTGTTTGAATTGTTTTTCAATCTTCAAACCAGTGTACTCCTAGTGCCGGTCCCAAGCCAGGATAAATGGGGAGGGTTGCGTCAGGAAGGGCATCCGACATAAAACATGCCGATCATAAAGAATGAGATTTCCATACTGGATCAGTCGGGGTCCAGGTTAACAACAACCGCCTCCGGTGCTAGTGGCCAACAGGGTGCCAGTGGAAACTGCTACTTTTAGCCAAAGACAAAGCAGGAGGAGAAGGGGAAGGCATGTTAGGAGGCAGCGAGAGTGAAGGAAAAGCAGGAGTGTGGAGGTGAGAGTAGGGACTTCAAATGTAGGGACTATGACCAATAAAGGGAGAGAGCTGGCTGATATGATGGAGAGAAGGAAGGTAAATATATTGTGTTCGCGGGAGACCAGGTGGAAGGGAAGTAAGGCCAGGAGCATTGGAGGTGGATTCAAGCTGTTTTACCATGATATAGATAGGAAGTGAAATGGAGTAGGGGTAATCTTGAAGGAAGAGTATGTGAACAGTGTTGTGGAGGTGAAGAGAGGGTCAGACAGAATCATGAGTTTGAAGCTGGAAATCAAAGGGGTGATGTTGAATGTTGTCAATGTGTATGCCCCACAGGTTGGATGTCACTTAGAAGAGAAAGAGGAATTCTGGAGTAAGTTGGATGAAGTGGTATTGAGTGTCCCCAGGGGTGAGAGACTGGTGATTGAAGCAGACTTCAGTGGACATGTAGGTGAAGGGAACAGGAGTGACAAGGAGGTGTTGGGTAGGTATGGTGTTACGGAGAGAAATGTAGAAAGGCAGATGGTGGTGGATTTTGCAAAAAGAATGAAAATAGCTGTAGTGAACACATATTTCAAGAACAGGGAGGAACATAGGGTGATGTATTAGAGTGGAGGAAGGTGCACACAGGTAGACTACAGCTTATGCAGAAAGTGCAATCTGAAAGAGATAGGAGTCTGCAAGGTGGTGTCAGAGGAGAATGTTGCTAGGCAGCATCGGATGGTAGTCTGTAGGATTATTTTGGAAAGCAAGAAGAGGAAGTGAGTGAAGGCAGAGGCAAGGATTAAATGGTGGAAGTTGAAGAAGGAAGAATGTTGCACAGGGTTTAGGGAGGAGCGGAGACAGGCTCTGGGTGGTAGAGAAGAGTTACCAGATGACTGGGAAAGTACAGCTGTAGTGCTGAGGGACACTGCCAGGAACGTATTTGATGTATCCTCTGGACAGAGGTATGCTCTGAGGAGAAGAGAAATGAAAGTCGTAGAAACAAGACAGAATACATGTGTGTGAATGAGAGGTAGATAGGTGGAACAGTGAAGATGAGGAGCAGAGGTAGTGAAGGTGGATGAATTTAAATACCTGGGGTCAACCACACAAAGCAATGGACAGTGCACAAAAGAAGTGAAGAAGAAAGCACAGGCAGGGTAGAGACCAGTGTCACGAGTGATTTGTGACAGAAGGATATCAGCAAGAGTGAAAGGGAAGGTTTACAAAATGGTAGTGAGACCTGCTATGACGTATGGTTTGGAGACGGTGGCACTGAAAAAAAGACAGGAGGCAGAGCTGGAGGTGGCAGAGCTGGAGATGTTAAGCTTTTCATTGGGAGTGACCAGAATGGACAAGATTAGAAATGAGTACATCAGAGGGACATCTCAGGTTGAACAGTTTGGAGACAGTTAGAGAGGCAAGACTGAGATGGTTTGGACATGTGCAGAGGAGGGATAGTGGATATATTGGACAAAGGATGTTGAAGATGGAGCTGCCAAGCAAGAGGAGAAGAGGAAGAGCACAGAGAAGGTTCATGGATGTAGTGAAGAAGAGGACGCTAGGCATAGGGTGAGATGAAGGCAGATAATCTGCTGTGGTGACCCCTAAAGGGAGCAGTCGAAAGAAGATGAAGAACTACAGTCTGTGATGAATGCCAGCTAGAGATAACTGATGGTATACTGTTAATCTTAAAATGCCCACTGGATGAGAGCGTGGAAAGGACCAGGGATGAAACATAACTTTAAGTTTATTTAATATATTGCTATGTTACAAAAATGTTGTAGTTTGCACTCTATAACTTTTATGTTAAAATTTAAGTTATTTATTATTTTACAGTTATTGAATTACGATAAATTATTATCCTGTATTTGTATAGATGAAGTTACACAGCAGCATACACGAAATTAAAATAATCGCTGGCTGCAGTAATAAAGTGACATTATTTAATCACTAATTATTATCTGATAATAAAATGTATATGATCCTGCATATTGAGTAATGTTAATTTAGGAATTTGAAGTACATTTTGATGCTAAAACCTTTGTATTTTTACTAAAGTAAATGACCTAAATACTTCTTTCACCATTTTAAATGTTTAAACTCTCTACGAAGCACCAAATTCCAAATGTAATACATCTGCACAAGGGCACAGGACTGCACATGAAAATCATACCCAATTTTCTACACCGTATTTATTTCTGATCAAATATTCTGATTGCCTGTGGAGCCCTCCGTCACTGAGTAGGACACCTGCACTCAATCAAGTCCACCAAAGATGGTGGTGGAAGCATATTTTTGTGGGGAAAAGGGTTTTTAAAATCTTCTTTTGGAGCAAACTTCAAGTTTTATCAGATTTGGCTGGTGATTTTAGTTCCCAGTGAACACCTAAATTAGAGTTAGTTCAGCTAATACTTCAAAATAACCATCCAAATAAGTGAGACTTGCTTCTAGAAGGACTTTGAATTCACACTGACTGAATCCGAGGAGAAGCAGCTCTCCATCCTTCAGAGACAAGCTCCACCTTCTGGTATGATATTTGTGGAGCAGGATTCGTACAGCAGTGGGATAACGAGGCCCAAACACACTTCAAAGCTTTGAAGAATTACTTAAAAACCAAAGACGGAGTCCTGGCAGTCATGGGCCTCCCTGTAATCACATGATCTCAACCTCACTGAACATTTATGAAGACCGAGGAAGCCAAACATTTCTGACATGACAAGAATCTTTATGTGAGATTGTCTGGGTGTAACCCAGGTAAACACCAGCTTCAACAAATCCTATTTTACATTTAAGTGATCCAAATATAAAATAAAAAGATCCAAACTGGCAGAACATAGGAGTAAAGTTTTAAAATGTGTGCTGAGTCACATCCCATCACTCCAGAGCTTCAGCCTCTAATCCAGCAGTATCAGCAGACTGTGAGTTAAACTGCAAACAAACATCAGTTCACACCAAACTGTCAATAAGAAAAACTGTCCTCAGAAGGCTGTTTATCTGTGCGAGGACCAAGGGGGAGATTTAGACATTTTGTACACTAGAAAGTACTGTGTGGTACACGATAAGACCATAGGAAGGTCCTCACAAGGATAGAAGTACCCACCGTGTGTGTGTGTGTGTGTGTGTGTATTCATCTTTGTGAGCACCAACTTGAGTTTTACAGCTTGGGAAAAGGGAGATCCTGTTTTTGGGGGCTTTTTTTATGGTTCAGGATTGAATCAGGTCCAGGTTAAGTTTAGGGCAAAAGCTCCGGGTCCTCACAGAGATAGACTTGGAGCCTTGTGTGTGTGTGTGTGTGTGTGTGTGTGTGTGTTTGCACAGGCTATAAGTCACCCTCTCATGCAAACTTGTGACTCATGGAGCAGCAATAAAAACCTCTTTTCTTTCTGTTTTTTCTCTCTCTGGTAGGCTGACTGCCTCGTTCAGGGTCTCTTGACTTAAAATCTTTAAATCTTCCACACTTACAATAATACCTTATAATGAAACACACGCACACTGTGCAAGGGTTAATCTTTCCTACAATCACATGCCTTTCCCCCCCAAAATACTTCTGTAAATACATCTCCTCAAGCTTCAAAGAGCAGCTTCTTCTCACCTTGAGCCCCGCTGACATCCATCACCTGCCTGCATCGGACTGCAGCTCCTCCCAACGATCCGAAAACAAACCCTCAAACAACAACTGATTAAAAAACAACAAACAGCAGTCGGACGAGCCGTTTCCGGTTCTTCCAGTGAGTGAAAACAAAAGTTTCTTCTCTTAAAATAAGCGAAAGTCCAGCTTCAGTGCAAAGGTTTGTGCCGGAAAACAACCTGAGAGTCGCCGTGATTCATAAATGCTTCCTTCTTCTGTAAAGTCGAGTCGGAGCAGCGTCTCCTTTCTAACCCCACCTTCAAAATAAAAGCATGAGTTGTCTTGGAACAGCTCATTTTATCTTCAAACGAGAAGTACATTAACATATTAAATATGTTAAAGCATGTAACGGGAAAAAAAAAAGAGTCTGTCAAGAAGAAATAGTTTACCTAGCAGTGTTCCACAAAATCTTTTAAAGTGGTGGTATTATGCTCATTTCCAGGTCCACAGGCTTATTTTTTTTTATTCTAGAGTGGCTTTGCATGATTCAGTCAAAATGATTCTGTTCTTTGGTGCAGCCCCTCAGATCCTTTGAAACAAGCTGTTTTAGCGCCTCCATCTTTAGGCCAACTTTTTCCTGATTGGCTGCCCCTGGCAAACAGAAAGTTTGAACAGCTGGTGGGTGGAGCTTCTGTGCCAGATAGATGACCATATTAGTGATATCTCCTCTCCATGATCTCATAAAGATCCAAGAGTTTATCAGTCTGAAGCCTGAGCTTTCGGCACAGAGATTATTTCTACACACGCTGACCTCATTAGTTGAACCTTTGGCCATATTTAATATGAGACCTCAGTGTTTTATCAAAAAGATTCTGCCTTTTTAGATCTCGCATGACCAGCAACCACAAAATACTTTGTTTGGGGTTTTTTTTGCAGTATTTTGACAAAGAAATGTTCTCTACAAAACACCAGGCTGTAGACTGTACAAGAAGTCTGCCTAATAAAAGAAACCTCTGCAACATTATTATTAATCAAAAACATAATTTCTATTACAACATTTTTAACAGCGCCCTTGAAATATGTAAGCTCATGTTTTTGCTGCTTTCTACATCTGAATGTTAGATCAAAATATGACAATGAGACTACAGCAGAGACTGATTTTAGCTGTCAGATCGCCTCTTTTGTAATTGAATAGGACACCAACAGTCATTTAATATTTCACAATAGGTTAATATACTTTGGGTGTGGCAGTATATGAAGGCTCTGCCAGACAGATCAATCAAAAAAATAATTATATAATAATTATGAATTAAACTTGTCTAAACCATGTTAGGATTTTATGCTTTTATTCTGAAAGAAGGCTGATTGCGGACTGGCTGAGTTTTTCCCTCCGACCATCTGTGAGTTTTAGTGGCTTCAGTTTATTTAAGCCTTGATGCCTCACAGCTCACACACTATAGAGCTGTCCAGTGGCCTTTATATCAGGGAAGGGTGTTTGTTTCACTGTAAGAAACTAAAACCGGTTAGTCAGCTTGAAGCATGTCAGAGAGTACTATCAGCCATAAAGCAGTTTAGATCCCCAGGAACTGTCCTGCATTCATGTGTATTTATGTATTCATCTAACTAATAACTGCACTTTATACTTTGCTAAAAATCTAAAAATATGTCACCTACAATAAAAGCGTGCTTATATACAAATCATCTCCAGCAGTCAGTGACTGAAAGAAATAAAGAAATAACTTTTCATTATATAATTTTTTTTTAATTTTCTATATAAAAGGTACTATAAAACAGTACATTTTCTATTAAAAAAAAAAAAGTAGCATACCAAAATAAAAGTAACTTTACAAAATTATAACAGACATTTCCAGAGAAAAATAAAAGTTATATTTACAAGTAGGAAATGTTAACTCTTGCCTTCCAACCAACTCAAACCTCCAGATGAACCAGAAATCGTCGCTCACACCTTCAGCAGCAACTCACATGTTTGAGAAAACAAATTTTAAAAAGTATTTTTAAAAGAAAGACTTAAAACACAAAAAGATCATTTGAGTTCACATAAACGACCGTCTTCATTGTACATTACATTAGCCAGCTTTAATAACATTTATGTTGCTTCTTTAACAAAATCTTAGAAGATTTTATGATGGGATAGTAGTGGTCATGTTACTTTGTTACTCTGACAAATCTTTGTCAAAAAATATAAGACATTTCTATGTTGGAAGTATTTCAAAATAAGATGTGCTGTTAAAAGACGTTTCCCTTTATGATGAAAAATATCTTTCCAAAAATAAATGGGCACATTTAAATGAAAAAAAAAAAAGGCACCTCTTAAACAAGATTCATCTGATTCTTTATCCATTTGGTCCTAAATCTTGATAATACAAAATAACCATACAGATGCATCTTGCTGCCATAATATGAGACGCTTTCGAACCAGAGCAAATCCCCCTTTGTTTCTGTATGCATATTGCAGGAAAGGTGCAAAGGACCGTTTTTCCCCCCACTCTAAATAGAGCACAAGAACCACCTTTGAGTAATGCAACTGCTATGATAATTAAAAATGTAAAGATTGGTTGTGAAGCAATAGATTACTAAAAATGAAAGAAAGCAGAGAAATAAACCATCAGTGAAGTCCAGCCTGTATGTGACGGAAGAAATGCGAAATCTTTGCTAGCATTTCCTATCAACGTGCTACACTGAAAAGCCTAACAGAGAGAAAACAAAGAGGCTGAAATAGAATTTTAAAAAAATCTAAAAGACCACAACCAAAGCAGATCTGAACTGTTATGGTTTACTGGACAACATCCTCGACCACAGACTCAGGAAGATTTGTTTGGGAAGCACGTAAACTCTTTGAATGGTTCTGCGTCTTCTTGCACATTCACATCAAAAAGTACTGGAACAAATGGTTTGTTTCAGCATCATGTTTTGGTACTGGACATCAAGCCATACATTTCTGTCTGTCAATCAGGACGTAGCGGCCTGAGGCCGTCTTTGGTTTAAACTGGTCAGCTCTGCCAGCATCTGGAGTTCCAGTCCTTCAAAAATCCTCCAGTGGAGCAAACAAAGAACTGCAATTACCAAAGGCAAGTGTTCTCAAGCTCAGTGATTAGCACAGTTATCAGGGAATACTGTTCTAGAACACAGTGGTTACCACAGTTACAATGGAATACTGTTATAGAATTCAGTGGTTTCCATAGTTATCAACATTCTAGAATGCAAAGGTTATCATGATCACTATGGTCAAGTGTTTCACAATGTAGTGGTTACCATAGTTACCATGGACTAGTGTTCTAGAACTCAGTGGTTAACATAGTTAGGACAGATCAGCATTCTAGAACCCAATTTCTGCAGGTTTCCCACTCCGGTTCTTCCAGCTTTGCCTCCTTGACAAAGACAGAACTTCCGGTCCAAGCTTTCATGATGATTTACAAGATGACATCACTGGGCTAGCCCTTTTTTGATTGGCTGAAGGCATCTCTTATAATGATGCCACAGGTGTGAGAGCAGCGTCACTAGACTCGAGGTGATGATGGTGGTGCAGCTCAGCTTTGCACACTGTGGCAGCGCTGCAGTGGAGCGATGCAGCAGTGGGGGGCTCCTCGTCACCTGAAAGACACACAGCCTGGTGTGAACGCCACGTTCGTCTTCATTTAGGAAATCATTTACCTTTGTGCAAAAAGTCACACGAGGACGTTAAGAGAGGAAACTTGGCACATACATGCTAAAAATTTAAAAACGGCAAAGTTATATTTTATAAAAGATCAGGTGAGGTTGAAGCCTTACTCAGACCATAGGAAGATGATTCACTCTCAGCCAGGGAGGAGGAGTCTGCCTGGTCATGTGATAGTCCGTCCATTAAGGGAATAGAAAGCTCTGACGAAGGAACTGATGAATCATAGATGCCTGAATCACGAGGAGGAGGGACTTCTGGAATGGTGGGACGGCCTTCATCGGCCTGGGCTTGAGCAGGGCAAACTCCATCCTGGAGGATAGAGGGACCAGAGGAGGACAAGGAGGAGGAAGAGTCTTTGGACAAAAGTCCAGATATTCCAGAAGCAGACCTGAAAGAGATAAAAACCATCTGCAGTGAGAATAAGGAGTGGTTTTATGTTACCTGATGTAATATCAGTGAGATCAGACAAACAAAAATTAGTTGAGACAAACTTTCCTTTACCTTGAATTGGGATCTAGCATGGACAAAGAAGAGTGTGGCAGTTCTGGACTGGGACAGAGACCAGGACTGGGACAGGGATCAGGGCTGGAACTAGGACTGGGGCCAAGGTTGAGGTCAGGACTGGAACCAGGCGCAAGCAGGAGAACGTTCCTTCCCGTCACTCCCTCCCCACTCTCCAGCGATGACGTCCGCACCACCACCTCATTCAGTACCAAACCAGAATCAAACCTCTGCTTGGGCTGAGATGACAAGGAGCAGGAAGGCTTCGGGGGAGGGCTCGGAGCCGGGACAGCAGCGAGAGACGGATGCTTGGAGGAGGAGTCAGGGGAGGTAGAGGATGCCCCCGCAGGAGCAAGCTGCTTTTCAAACCAGTCTGGATTCTGGGTGATGTGCTGGTGCATGTTGCAGATGGAAACGTAGAGCGAGCGTCCAGACTTGCTTCTGAAGTAGTTCCTCCGGGAGACGTTGAGAGGCTGCTGCTCACGATCAGTCACACTGAAGTTACTCGAATGGAGCCGACTGAAGAGCTGAGGGAGCTGGTCCATCATCTTGAACCTAAACAGGAAATGAAATGATTCATCAGGGTGCAGCTACTGATTATTTTTGTTGAAGATTATATTTCATTGTTTCTGTGCCTACCTGGGAGCTAGACTCAGCATGGTGGGGATGTCGCTTTCTGTGGAATAGTCAAAGTACACCGTCATGTATCGGTTCATCTCCTTAACCCCACCGTTTTCGCTTTGCTTCGCCTGCCGCAGCTTCTCAGCAATCATGGCCACGGCCACAATGAACAGGTCCCCGCCAGCCGCACCAATCGAAGAGCTGCTGCTGCTGTTACTACGGCGACTCACCGGCGTCTTCCCTCGGCGGCTCTTCTTTTCCACGTAATAGCTGCAGAAAACCAACAGTTATGACAAAGTGTATTACAATATTAAAAGGTAAATAAATAAGGATGGAAAGGATGCAGCAGATTAGTTATTTGTATATAGACAACAGCCACTATAGCCATAGGGTCTTCAACAAAAAAAGAAATAAATAGTCACGGACTGTAGGTCAACACTCTTTTAAAGGAGGACTGTTTCCTAGGAGATAGTGTTTGTACTTATTCTGACATTAAACCCCTCAGAATCATCATTTATAGACTATTCATTTTACTTTATTCTTTCATGTGTCTGTCAAAGCAAGGATACAGACAAAATATGGTAATAAAAAGGACAAATCTACATTATCAGTTGACTCTGGACCTAATTTTTTCTTTTGTAGAAAAATAAATGCATTATTTTTGAAGAGGAAAATGTACCTGGGTATGGCAAGAAAAAAAGAGTGAGGAAAAATACAAGTCTGAAGAATGACTTACAGGGACAAAAGGAAGGGAGAGAAGGAAACAAGTAAGCACAGAATGAAGAAAACATGACGTCTGAACAAAAGGTGGAGCAGAGGGGTGGAGCAGAAGAGCGACAAGTTTATTCGGTTTAGAAACCTGTGAATCAAGAATAAAATAACTCATATATACAGCAGTGTCTTTAACACTTTTTATGTTTTAATTAAACAAATTCAAACAGATTTTAATATAAAGTAACTACTGAGCTTATTATTGAAGTTAAAATACTGTTTACTTTACGTTTTAGCAGCACCTAGTGGTCACTTGAGGAACTGCAGCCAAAGGCACTTAGAGCACCTCTGTTTCAATATTCTTAAAAACTAAAATTAAATATGAAGAAAATATTTTAGTTAAATGAAATAAAAATACAAGACTTCAGAAACAAAGCCTAACTGTATGTATGAGTGAAAACTCATAGAATTAATTAAAATATAATGAAAATAGAAATTTGTCAACACAACTGGCATTAAAAAAAATGAATAAAATAAAACCAAATGAAAATAATAAAATCTAAACTCTAATAAATTTGATCATCTGCTAATTTTTCAGAAGAAACGGGACGGTAAAGCGAGTACCGCAGGCCTTTGGAGCAGACGGTGATGATGAAGTTTGCTTCGTCCAGCTGTCTGCTGAGCCATGACATCTGACCCTCCTTACACATCTCCAGGTGTTCCCACAGGTCCAACACAACCTGAACAAGTGAAAATATTTAGTTTGATGTTTTAATGTTTCCTATATTTTTTCCTCTGCGTCTTTCAGCTGTTCTCTCTGTTCTTTTGTTTTATGACCGTCTCACCTCACAGCAGCAGAAATCCTGCAGGAAGAAGGCGAAGCTCTGGATGACGCTGGTGTGTTTGGGACAGTCTCTGTTCGAGTAACAGATGAAGACTTTGGGGCGGGGCCACGGCCGCTCAGTGTTCAGTGCTGCGCTGTGATTGGACGACTCGCTGCTCTCTTCGTCCAGCTGACTGTAGATGTTTTCTAAAAGGAGAAAGAGAGGAATATTTTAAAATTTAGCCTTAAACTTAAAGTTCGGTGACAGAAATTCAGCAACTTCATTTGGATCCAATGACATCCAGAGACATTAAGATTCATCCTCTGGGTATCATGAATGTTGCAAAGATTTTACAGTGTATAATTCTTGAGGTAGTAAAAACTGAGGCCAGTTGCTGCCTAAAGGAAAGAAACTAATTTACATGCCAGTGATGAAATGTGTGAAAATGGTTTCTAACACTGTTAAAAGAGGAGAAACTGAGCGCCTTTAAATATGAATCGCAGTTATCCTCACCTTGCTGCTTTTTGCGACACATGACAGTGAAGAGTGTGGCAAATGCTGACATGATGACCAGTGGCACCGTGATGGCCATGGCACGGATAGGTCCCGCCCAGGGGGAGTGGACTGGAGGATGGAAACAAACACACCCAGCGTAACTGGATCAGACTGTAGATATGTATTTTATTTACTCAGTATTTTTGTTCTCATAGAAAATGACAGTAGTGGGCCTAATACTGAAAGGCGGAGCCAACGAGTGAGCTATAGGTCTGAGCTTGATGTTTAATTGTGTATACCCAGTAAGAACTGATTAAACCAGTGATCATCACATTGCAGCGAACTGGTGGGAAATATAGCCACTGGAGGTGGAGTCAAGTTTAACGAATTATTTTTTTTTGTAGGGAAAATTAACACAAAATAAAAGTTTGCTGATGCTATAATCCATCTATCCCGTATCTTCCGCTTATCTGAAGTCAAGTCGAGTATTCCACACATCCTTCTCCCTAGCAACACTTTCTTTTTTTTTTTTTTTTTTAATGCCTGTCTTGTCTGGTAGTTTTTGCAATCAGAATTATGATCTGAATGCGACGTTGTACCAAACACATTTGCTCTTCCAAGATGAGCTCTATAAATTCTCTATGGGCTCATCTTGTTCGTGTGTTTATTTATTCATTTTTATTAGTATTATTATTGTTATTACAGTACATGTGTAGTATGAAAATGTCTAAGCTGACAGGCAGGGGGGAGGAAAAAAAAGAAAAAGGAACGGAAAGGGGGAGAAAAAGGGAGAAAGTATAAGGATAAAGCACAAATAGAAAAATGCAATAGGTTGTCAGCTGCTGCACCTGTAAGACAAAACATACAAGAGAAAAACAAAACAAACAAACAAACAAGCACCTGGAAGAAAAAAATATGAG
>VUQS01072611.1:0-16758 GCA_015108495.1 Heterochromis multidens
TCTTTGGATGCAACTCAGCATTCTTTCTCCTCCAAACACGACAAGTAGAGTTTTTACCAAAAAGTTCTATTTTGGTTTCATCTGACCATATGACATTCTCCCAGTCCTCTTCTGGATCATCCAAGGTAGTAGCCGGAGAGCCCCAAGAACTGCCTCACCTCTTTTTTGGTCCTGGGACACGGGCAGGATGCGATGGCTGTTGTTTTTTCCATCTGTGGACGCACCTGCTTGTCCCCCAGGTGGTACCCCAGATACTGTACTTCCCTCCATCCAACCGCACACTTCTTCGGGTTGGCCGTGAGCACCGCCTGCCAGTGACTACAGGACCACGGCCACCTGCTGCACATGCTCCGCCCAGGTGTCACTGTTGATGATAATGTCATCTAGGTAGGCGGCCGTGTATGCAGTGTGTGGATGCAGCACCTGGTCCATGAGGCGCTGGAAAGTGGCCGGAGCTCTGAAGAACGGTTTGTGACAAATTTGTACAAACCGTATGAAGTGGAGAAGGCTGTTTCTTCCCTGTTGCAATGCAGCAACATCAGCTCTCTGGGTCTGTGTGAGATGGTTATCACAATGGAGGGAGACGGGAATGGTGGAATTTGGGACCTCCAGCCCCAACTCATCTCTTTCCTTCACCAGACTCACCAGAGAAGCAATTTAAACCTCTCTCCATGCTTTAAGGAGGTTGAGGTGATATATCTGCATAGCTCCACCCCTGTCCGACTACACCACTTCATAGTTCACGATCCCCACCCGCCGTGTGACCACGAAGCGTCCTTGCCACTTGGCGAGCAGTTTTGAGCTAGATGAAGGGAGCAGTACAAGCACTTTGTCTTCCAGTGAAAAATGTCTGAGCCTAGCCCCTCTGTTGTACAGGCGCTGCTGCCGTTCCTGGGCCTGGAGCAAATTCTCACGTAACCTCCCCAGTGTGTGTAGCTTTGCTCTCAGGTCCAGAATGTATTGAATTTCACTCTTAGCCAGGCTTGGACCTTCCTCCCAGTTTTCTTTAATTAGGTCCAACACCCCCCGCGGCTTCCTGCCAAACAGTAACTCAAAGGGAGAAAATCCTGTGATGGCCTGGGGCACCTCCCGCACTGCAAACAACAGAGGGTCTAGCCAGCGATCCCAATTGCATTCATCCTCGTGAATGAACTTACGAATCATGGATTTTAAAGTCTTATTCAGCCGCTCCAACAACCCGTCAGTCTGAGGGTGGTAGATGATGGTTTAATGCCCAGTAATTCGTACAGTTCTTTTAGTGTGCGAGACATGAACGAAGTGCCCTGGTCAGTCAGTATCTCTTTTGGGATGCCGACTCGGGAGAGAACCTGAAACAGCGCCTGCACCGCACTCTTTGCAGAAATGGTGAGCAGCGGCACTGCTTTGGGATATTGTGTTGTATAATCCACTAGAACTAATAGAAAACGGTATCCCCATGCACTCCGGTGAAATGGCCCGATGTGGTCCATGCCAATGCGCTCAAATGGGACCTTCATTAATGGTAGCGGGATCAAAGGCGCTTTTTGAATGGCCGGCTGGTTCAGCAGCTGACATTCCGGGCAGGACGCACACCACTGGCGCACGTACCCCCAGATACCCGGCCAATAAAATCGGGCCATAATTCGCTCCAGAGTTTTGTCATATCCAATATGCCCTGCCATGGGGTTATAATGAGCCGCCTGGAAAACCATTTCCCAGTGGCTTATTGGCACCAACAACTGGGAATGTTCCTCCTCTGTGCGAGTGTCACAACTCACTCAATATAATCTGTCCTTAATCAATAGAAAATGTGGAAATATCAGCGCTACATCAGGGCGCACCACTTGACCATCAATTTTTTTCACTTGGTCAAAGGCTGAGCGTAGAGTATCGTCACGAGACTGCTCTAGTGGGAAATCTCCCATGGGGTGGATCGCCAGAGCTGGCGGCTCGAGAAAGCACTGCCAGCCCCTCCTGCCCAGAGTCAGCTTCGGACGACCTCGTGTCACCACTGAGTGCAGCACAAACAACACAGGTCCCTGTTGGTCATGAGCGCATACTCACACACTGCCTCAACAGGTTATTAAATCCCGGTCAATCTGTTCCCAGAATTAGGGGACGCGTCAGGCGGGAGCTAACCGCAGCCTTGATTCGATGCGTTTTCCCCTTATATTTAATTTCTAGGAGCACTATGGGATATTTGTGAATGTCTCCATGCACGCACCTGACCTCCATCCACTCTGCCTCCAGCAATGCCCCTGGCCGAACCAGGGTTTGGTGGACCAAGGTCTGCGTACAGCACCGTACCGGAACGCGGTACATCCTTCCTGGACCGGGGGAAGGTGCTAGTTCTCCGGCGATGCGGAACACCTGCCCCACCTCCATCAGTGGACAGTCCCTGCGCAGGTGCTCCGGTCGCCCACACTTCCAGCACTCCTGCCCCAGCGTCCGCATGGCCCTCTGCGGGTCAGGGACAGCAGCTGATGCCGCCGGGCAGAGAGAGCAGATAAGGAGGAGTTAGTCGCCCGCAGTCGCCCGCAGTTGCGGCGGTGGCTCAGCTAGTGATGCAGCGCGGGTGTTGCTAAAGAACCAGCCGGATCTACCCAAGGAACTGGTACGGGTGCAGGAGTCGGCAGGGCCCTGGCCGCCCTCACCCTGGGAACAGGGACAGGGACAGGTACAAGTTTAGGCTCAGAGGTGGTCTTAGGAGAAGTTGCAGTCTTTGGGTGCGCTAGCCCTAGCAACAGTCTCAGGAGAGTCCAGCACATGATTATATGAAGTCTTTAACAGAGCAGGAACAAGAGTATTAACAACAGTCTCATAAGGTGGGGCACAGTAAACAGTCTCTGACATAGCCGGCTTGACGACAACGTACGGTGATATCGAGGCTGGAGAGCTGAGCAGCGGCGTCAAAGCTAAAGTGACCTGGGAGCAATGCTCACTCTTTGAGAAGGGGCTGGAGGTGTGGGGGGCAGTGGCAAGTGGGCCTAGGCGAAGAGTAGTGACAAGAAAGTCCTTTACTAACACATAAAGAATCCAAAAGCCAGGGAAGGCCGAAAACTAGTCATTGAAGCCTGAGAGCAACTGCTGCCTTGTACTCCTCACGAGGCCCGTCAACCACTCGTTACACAACACTTCCACTGTATAAATAATGTCCTCCCTCACCTCATCAAAGGGGTTTAGAGCTGCTGGATCCATATTGGTCACGTCGTACTGTCATGAAGCGCTGTGTGGTTGCTGAGTGAGCACCCAATGTGCAGAATCTGCAGACAGACTTGAATTTTTTAGTAGCTTTATTGCTAAGATTAAAGTAAACTCAGAATACAAACAAAAACTCTGACATGGCAGAGCACGCATCAGTAAACTGTCACAGAAAAACTAAGAACAAAACCAGGAATCGGGGAAAACGATGACGAGGTGACAAGGAACAAAGGAAAACAGAAGGTTTAAATACACACATGAGGTAATCAAGGAGATGGAAAACACCAGGGAACACAGGTGAGTTAAATCAGGGAGTAACGAGACAGAGGAAGCAAAACTGAACATAAAGCACAAAAGATGAGGAACTATCAAAGTAAAACAGGAAGTGACAGAGACTGAGACTCAGACTAAGACACATGAACTTGACCATGGGGATAAATAAACCTGGAGACATGCCAGACTGGGGAGAGACTGACACAGAAACAGAGTAAACAAACATGGAGACAAGACTGATACAGGAACACAAGGGAGACACAAATATAAAGGAACTCAAGGAATATACTATAACTGCAACCAAGCAATGACTAAACATGAAACCAGTACTAAGAATATTAAGGAAACAAACCAATGACTGAAGAAAAGGTACAAAACTCAAAACACTGGGTCAACGACCCAGGCACCAAGACAGCATTATTACGAAAACACCAAAGTAACAATACTAGAAAGTCCATAATACTCAAAACTGGGTCAACTGACCCAGGACCATGACACTAATCAGTCTGAGAGAGGGAAATGTGCATGTGAGTGTGTTTTTAAAATGTGTCTGCACAGTCTCAGGAATCACCCTGTAAGTGAATCTTGTTTTGGCAGAAAGAGATAAGTTACAGTGTGTTAGTATTTTGACTTCTTCTGTAATTATTTGCTGGGTTTTTCTTCTCATATTTCCACGTGTATTCTTCATCTGGACACCATAGAGAAATGCCAAAAATTGCTGCATTTTAACATTTTTCACAAAACAGCCTTTTTTTTTGGCCTGGCTGTGGGATTTCACAAGTTCATTCTACACATGGCACAGAATACCAAGCATGCCATCATTTGCTTTCATTTCATCTTTATTCAATGTGTTTTCATTGTGATTAAAATCAACTGGATGTAGGATTTAAAAGCACCCCTGCACCAAAAATCATTACTGGTGTGACTGTGCTTCTTCAAAGCAAGAGTGAGTGCTTTCACATATGGTAATTTTCTATAAGTCCTGTTGAATGTTAAAACACTAACACAGCTGTGAGCAGTTGACTTGGCAAGTATGTTTGCATGCTAATATAGAGATTATGTTGGAGCAAGTATTAGCGCTGTCTTTCATTAATTCTTCAGTCTGTTAACAGCATTGGCCATATTTGGCATCTAAGTGAATAGCTTTATCTTTCTGGGCATATATAACAAGCATAGACTTTAGTTTGTAGAAACATTTAGTAGCACACAGCTCCTCACTTGTTCCCTTTCCCAAATGTTTATAAGGCAGATGTAAGTGCTACTCTGTTCTCTGTAGTTAGCTGGACAGATTTCATTGCAGGACAAACTATAACCACAGTCATCTGTGCAGATGTTTTGACACAGCAGGCTGTTATAGTCTTTGCTATCTTGAGGCTGCCTAATTTTAGTAGTTGCTTGTATCTACTAACCAGTTAGGTTATTATTCTGTAGTGTTAGATAAAGAACCACAGTTAAATGAAAGGGCTAAGTGTTTTTTTTTTAACTTAAAAAGTTTGTGTCTTATGTAGTCATGATTTTAAATTAAATATAAATTCCAAATATGATAATATGATGATGTTAGTTGTAATAAAATTCAGAAGATGCGAGGAGCAGAGGTAGTGAAGGTGGATGAGTTTAAATACCTGGGTCCAACCATCCAAAGCAACAGACAGTGTACAAGAGAAGTGAAGAAGAGAGTGCAGGCAGGGTGGAGCGGGTGGAAACGAGTGTCAGGGGTTATTTGTGATTTTGGCAGGGTGGAGTGGGTGAAGATGATTGTCAGGGGTGATTTGTGACAGAAGGATAGCAGCGTGAGTAAAAGGGAAGGTTTACAAGATGGTAGTGAGACCTACTGTGATGTATGGTTCAGAGAGGTTGGCAATAACAAAAAGACAGGAGGCAGAGTTTGAGGTTGCAGAGTTGAAGATGCTAAGATTTTCATTGGGAGTGACCAGGATGGACAAGATTAGACATGAGTGCATCAGAGGGGCAACTCTGGTTGAGCAGTTTGGAAACAAAGTTAGAGTGGCAAGGATGAGATGGTTTAGACATGTGCAGAAGGAGAGATAGTGGATATATTGGGCAAAGGATGCTGAAGATGGAGCTGCCAGGCAGGAGGAAAAGAGGAAGACATCAGTGGAGGTTCGTGGGTGTAGTGAAGGAGGACATGAAGAAGGTTCGTGTGACAGAGGTGGATGCTTGGGAGAGGGTGAGATGGAGGCAGATGATCCGCTGGTGTGACCCCAAACAGGGGCAGACAAAAGAAGAAGAAGAGCTGCAATAAAATTCAAGGTGTTACACACTATATTCTAGTAGAACAAGGCACTTTGTTTGTCCTACAATGAAACCTGTCCAGCTCACTACAAAGGCATCAAGAAAACCAAAAACAAAGATAAAGTTTTGATCATTTCCAGCTCCATATTTTTATTCTTGGCCTCTGCTATAGTAGCTTTTCATGATTCAAAGTTTGAAATAATCCTTTCTCTTATACTGGGCCTTGGTGCAGCCCCTCCATTTATCTGCTGTCTGAAACAAGCTGTTTTAGATTTTCTCCTTTTAAAGACACCTTCTCTTTGAGGCAACTTTCTTTTGAAATTGAAGGTTTGAACAGCAGGTGGGGTGGGTTGCGATGCTCATAGCCACAGCTGGCTCTCACATGCATCAAACATCCAAGAGTAGAAAAAACTGGTTTGAAACAGAGTGTTTAGAGTAGTGTGAAGTTTCAGCTTTTGGCTCACAGGGATTACTCATACATACACTGACCTTAATATTTCAGCCTTTGGCCATGTTTAATATACGCATCCACCATCATAACTGTGTATATATTTGACAGAAAATAAGGATGAAAGTGTAACGCAAATGATCAGTTAGTTAAATGTGACTCTTTATCTTGTTTTGAAGAGGCTTTTAGGTTGGTTTTTAAATAGATTGTTGATGTAAAGTTTGTTGAAAATATGCCGTTCCACATTGTCATCTGAGGTAGAGTGTTGCTTTAAGGTAATGCACCCTATAGTGCACCAAAATATGGGGTAAAATATGGACCTGGTCCACTGCCAAGTTATTTCACACTTTAGTATTTGAAATTGGAAAGTGAGGAGAGACCCACATTTGCTGAAGATGCTACACGCTGCGCTGAATACAGAGGTGACCTCAGAGAGCAACAGAAGTATGTTTATATGCATTTAATCTATAATGTGAAGAACTGCTACACCTCTTAAGAGGAACAACAAATGGGGAGGGTGGTGAGCCTGAGCACCATCATTAGGCAGGGCTGGGGAGTGAAGGATAGATGACAAGGGCCCTTTGAATCAGGAAAGCAAGTGAGTACACTCTTAACAAGGAACACAGAGGTGCCATCTATTGTGCTGCTGTTTTTTCTGTGTCTTCCAGTCTTCAGAGTACTAATTATAGGCGCAACCACTGACAAAGGGATATAAATCAAAAGAAAAATGTGAAACTGTGAGAAATGGCAACTGGCCAATACAGTTCATGTAGACAGGTGAAGAAGCAATTAGACAGGTAGAAACAAAAGTAACACAAATAATTGTAATTGGCAATTACTAATGAAAGGGGGAAAAGACCACCACCAACAACAACAACAAAGCTTGTTTATTATGACTGACATGTTCTTAATCACGTCAAGAAATTTTTTTGTAAAAGTTAAGGCACCGTCATCTCATGCTGATGTATGCCGAGGTTCTGAGGGACCACACTGTGCTGGGATAAAGGATTTCATTGGACTAACTAAAGAAGAGGGAGAAACGGGGACACTGAGAAGAAGACGGAAAGAATGGCTTTGGCAGATAAAATTCCTGTGGGATTGTGTGGGGAAAAAAATCTTCTCTGTTTCCATGGCTGCCATGGTAACACTGTTGCCAGAGTGCAGCAAGAAATGTGATGGTGAAATGGTGAGGCTGGCTGGGAAGTCCCCACCTACCTGTTTGAAGTCACAGTTGCTGTGACGGGTGCTATGTCTACTTTTACCTGTTATCTGCATCCACAACGTGACAGTGTGACTTCTTTTAGTTGAATGAAGGCCTCAAAATTTTGATGTACAGTCTGTTAATGGACACCCTGGAGTTTGTGATTGTGTTTGTGTGTGTTTTGATTATGGGCCCCTGCTGTTGTTGTTTTCCTGACTCTCTGTTGGAACGCAGGTGTGAGCCTGGAGCTAGATGCTCTTCTTGGGTTCTAGATGGCTTAAAAGGTTAAAACGCCCAGAGAGACAACCTCAGACAGCAGCATTTAGTCAGGAAGAAAACAGCTCTGCAGGTGTGACTTCAGACAGCTGCTTTTCTTGAACATTTTTATCCTAATAGTCTCATGTGACAGTATAGGCAGGGTAATTTGAACATCAGTGTTGCTTCCAGGGACTTTTGGGTCACTGAGGACAACTTCTACTTGTTTTGCATTATCTGGGGCACATTTGTATTGCTTCCCTTTATAATACAAATGACAAATTTGCGTTACCAAGTAAGTTATTTTTCTGGTGAAGTTGCACCATGGTGTCAGTGTTAAAATGGCATTTTGAACAGCTTCTTCAGGTGGATTATCAGATCCTTCTGGAGCAGCATAGAAAACAGATCAGATTTATAAGCTGCTGCTTTTATTTGTCTGGATACAAAACCACCCAAAATAAGTTTAAATGTGACCTGATCACTGGAACCTGCGGCTTGAGAGAAACATAAAAGCTAATCTTTCTCAGAACAAACTGGAGCATATGACTCATGCTCTTGGTTATTTTATGGACTAAGTGGTTTTATGAACTTGTTGCTCTGTCTATGGAAAAAGAATTCTAAAAGCAACAGCGCAGAAAAAAACAAATGTAGTCTACAAAATAAAAGCCGACCAGTGTGGAGCAAAAATACTGCTTAGAGATTTAAAGGTGGAATTGCAGTAATAGTAGTACTCAGTGCCAAGATCAACTATATTTTGTCCAGCAATCTAAGAGACTTACCAGTATACAGCAGTTACTTGCAGCCAAAGAGCTACACTCATTACTCCAAGAGAGAAGGTGGGAGTTTTTATCAGTGATTGAACGATTTTTTTGTAAGTGGTTTGAGAAAAAGCAGCAAGGACAGGTGGGGTGTTTATGGAACATTTTCTACCTAGTAATGTAAACTCTGTCATTCCACAGCTTCCAAATGCAGTTGATGTTGATGTTGATGTGAACTGTTGGGGGGTCCTTTATACAGCGAGTGAAAAACATTTTGGAAATAGCCAAAGTCACCAGTGAATGACCTGAATTTGAATATATGCATTTGCCCAGATTAAAGACAACCATCAAAAAGGGAGGAAGCATCTCTTAGCTCTGTGATGGACTGGCAACCTGTGGAGTTTACAGAATTAACCTACATGGGTTTCCCCTGGGTGCTACATTATCCTCCCACAGTCCAAAGACTAACTGACGACTCTAAATTGGGTGTAGGTGTGTATGTCTCTCTGTGTTAGCCCTGTGATGGACTGCCAGCTTGTCCCAGGTGTTCCCCACCTCTCGCCCTATAAGCTGGGATAGGCTGCAGCCACCCCACGATACTGAGCTGAATCAGCAGTTAAGAAGATGGAAGGACAGTAAAATCATTATTAAACATTTTAGAATTATTAAACCAAAATTAAAGTTCTTTCTATGTGCATGAAAATTGGTCTCTGGTTGTAAGATATTTGGGAATATGTAGAAGACCGAGGAAGTTACAAGAGAAATATATTTTCCGTCCTTAAACTGAAAATTATAAGCTGTTAACATTTTTGCAAAAAATTATATATTTTAATAAGAGATGGAAGAAAGAAGAGGAGAGATCTGTAGCAAATGTAATTTCCTAATATATAATAAAGGATGAAAAACAATCACAGATCCAAAAAATAATAATAAAGGATATGAAAACTATACATTTCTCAAATAATAAGCTTAATTTACACATTAGATTTGATTGCATTTAAAACGACATAGTCAACATGTTTTCTCCAGCAAGTTCTAATCAGCTTTTATTCTTAGGAATTTAGTTTTTTTCTAATTAGGCATATTATTATGTCCCCTCAAGTGAGATAATCTTTCATAAGTAATCAACATTTAGTTCCTATCAACACATGTTCATGAGTTAACTTGTAACACTCATTGGCCTAAATATAGGCCATGGGAAAAACTGCTGCTGATTTTCCATCCATCCATCCATTTTCTTAACCACTTGTTCAGTTCAGGGTCACAGAGGAGCTAGAGCCTATCCCAGCTGTCATTGGGCAAGAGGTGGTTATATACCCTGGACAGGTATCACAGATACCTATCTGTCTATCACAGAGTTTGCTGATTTTTCAATAGCAGATAAACAAGGGCATTTAGCGAGGGCATTTAATCAGAAATGCAACAAAATGGTGGCTGTAAGCATTAAAGCTACCATAGATGCACCAGTAACGGTTGCTACTAGCATTAAAATAAAACTAACCAGAGGCAGAATACAGCTTATGAGTTTAGCAGTATGTTTCAAATAGCAGAGCAAATGGAGTGTGCAAGGGATTAAGGGCAAATACTAAGAGACCCAGACTTTCAGATAGTTGTAATTTAGATGTTTAGATGTTATAACAGTTAAAAACATGATAATTGTTTTTTCAGATAGGTTGCCCAAACAGAGAAAGACATTTATAATCTTAGGGCAGCTCATTAGTTTGGCTAATGGTTTTATCATTATACTTTTCCCCCTATAATGAACAACTTCTTCAGAGATTTTACAGGACGTGAGCTGAATGCGGGACTCCTGCAGAGTAAAGACTGCTTGTCAAAATAATTGCAGTTTCATCAGAAAAAAGAAACACGACTGGTTTCACAAATATACAAGGCAGACTGCGCACACACTTTCTGTCATTCAGACAGTCTCTCATACACCAACACATACATGTATTCATCACATTCAGTCAAAGTAGCAGGGGTGGGGGATTATCACTTGGGCTTCGCTTGATTTTTTTGGGTGCAGAGAGTTGATGTTCCTGCCTCAGTGGGATGCAAAAAATCAGGCTTGACTGACAGAAAGCCTTCTGAATTTAAGCAATGACATGACAAGCAATTCCTTGTTGTTGTTAGAAAAAAGAAAAACTAATGTTTGTAATAATTTTTTTGTAGATGCTAAAATTGTAACTCGTTCAGTGGGAAATTATTCTGGATTGTAAAATGACTAAAGTAGTTATTGTTATGCGTTTCTCTCAGGATATTTTGCTGCCTGAGGAAAAAAAAAAAAAGATATTCCAATGTGGAGTTCACAGAGCTAGCTATATAGAGAAAAGTGTCTGATACAACCTGGACCACTACCTAAAAATAACTTGCTGATGAATAGCAAACACACTTCATTTCCTCCATTTGATTTTCTACAGCGGGGCTGACTGAAATTTATCAGGTTATTCAAACTGATTTCCTCTGCGGCAAATAATTTATGGTTGATTGTCTGTAATGACGAAGACAACAAACAATTAAAATTTATCTCTCAAACCAACAACAAAGCAATTTATACAGAAAAGGTTTTTTTCTTTTATCAGTGTTCAGACTGAGGGAATGAAAATAAATATGTATCCAGTGACATCTGCAACTTATGTAACAGTATTTATATCATCATGTGAAATATGTGTAGAAAAAAAGGGATACATTTATTTTAAAGAAAAATGCATATAAGACAGCAGACAGAACAATGTTGCTGTTTTTTATCTATTATTTGAGATACGGAATTTCTACATTTTCTGAAGGCGTTAGGGCTGAAATTTTGTCATCCTGTCACTCTAACGTTCACCCATACCTCCTGTTCACTGGAGGTTTAAGGTTACTGTATGTTTGTTTGCCCTCCACCATGCACACCTGCCATCAGTGATGTTTGTCAGTACAGCTCAAGTATATGACTCATATCATCACTTTCATCCCATAGTAGGCTACTCTAAAATGTCCCCACTCTTGTACAGTATATGCAGTGCGTCCCTTAATTAATTCCAGTTTCTCCCTGTTGTGTTATTGGTATATCTCTTTGTTTAGTCTAGATTGAATTATCTCAGTTGCTTGCAAAAAGAATATCATTAATTGCTCAGAGAGAATTTATCCTTTATAGACGTTGATGATCATTTGACCTTCTAGCAACACCATAGTGTTGGCATGAAAGTTAAGTACCTTGACAGCTATTATATGGGTTGCAATTCAAAATTTTGCATAAATTCACAGTTATAAACTCACTTACATTCATAATTTCTCTGAAAATCAGCTCTGATGACTTTTGTGATCATCTGACTTCTATTCAAAGTCAGCGTGAGGTCCATTTTATTAATTTACTATCCATCCATCCATCCAGCCTATCCCAGCTGTCCTGGATAGATTGCCAGTCCATCACAGGGCTAACACAGAGAGACAGACATCCATTCACATTCACTTTCACCAATTTAGAATCACCAACTAACCTGGCATGCATGTCTTTGGACTGTGGGAGAAAACCGGAGCACCTGGTAAGAACCCATGCAGGCACATGGAGAACATACAAACTACAGACAGAGTGGAGTTTGTAAAATATTTAAAAATCAACCATAAGGAATGGCACAAATTCATATACATGACCGTTTCCTTATTACAAACATTTATGCTTTATATGGAAATAGTACACTGACAGCTATAGAAGTTGTTCTGCCTTTGTTTCTGACAAGGAATCACAGGCTTCCTGCTCAAGTTGTCAAAGTATTTAATGTATAAATCAGGAAGTTTACTGCTTCGCTTCAGGTATGAATACCAACAAGCCCTGCAAACAGAGTGCCAACTTTAAAATGATACAACAGAATACTTAAAGTGAAAGAACTCCAGTTATTTTAATGTTAATGATAAAAAAACGTGATCAGCTGTGCCTGGTGAATAAAGCTTGGAGGTGAGGTCTTTGAATGGTAAAGGTGAATGGTAAATGTTTTAATTTCAGAGACTGTAAATCAGAGAAAGATAAATGCATGCTTTTCAGACTACTCCTCTTCAATATCATGACTCCGACATGTTTAGGTGTCAGACATCCTTTTTATCTTAATAACAGACATGGTTGGACAGAGATAACAGAAAATAAATGTATCATTCTTTAAAAAAAAACAAAAAAAGCAAAGATGTGCTATCCTCTGGTTTCTATATAGCATGGGGTGAGTGAGCATTGTGGGTGGATGGCAGGTGGAATGAGCTCAATATTTCTCAAGCAGCTGCTGCTCCAAGTCTGTAGACTCCCACATGATGCGACTATTGGCAGAATTGGCAGCTGGAGGTCGCCTCTGATTAAGCCAGCTAGTTTTGTGTGTTGAGATTCATTGACTCTCACCCTGTGTCACCCTGCAGTACAGACACGCAGTACTCCTGTTTCTTCTGCACTGTTGTGTTCCTTTAATCTACTATAATAATAATTAGGATTTTAACCATAATTATGAGTAGAATTCCTCTAATGTTTTCTTTTTCCTTAGGCTCCGTGACATTGTCTGGCGTAAATGACCTGTCCTGTTTTCTCACGCTCTAAAGAGCTCATCTAGATGTAATCAGACTCGGCTGATGTTATTAATGACTTGGGGGGGAAAAGAGATTACACTCTTCCACCCTGAAGCCCTAACAGCATTACTCTCATAAGACATGTAGGAAGCCATAAGGAGTAGACCTTACGTCATGTTGGGATTTTAAGTGTATATGTGACTGCGTGTGTTTCAGAGTCAGTGAGAAGAAAATGGTTAATATTCTCATCTTCGGGGAAGCAACGACAGGGAGTTAAGGAGAAAATGTTAATGACAGAAATTAAGGTGTGAGGAGCAGGCAAGTCACAGATTCAACAGTGGGAAGCATTTTTAGAGTGATGGTGAAAACCAATTTGATTGCCCTCAAACCCAAACATTACCACAATATTCCTGCATGGAAATTCTTAGGGTGGGATGCTCTCGCTAATTAGTTTGGAGACACCACTTATTCTCTCAGAGCGGAATAACCCCAGGTTGATTATCTACAAGTGCTAAAATGATAAATCACAGGCAAGCATGCCCTAATATCCCACATGGAAGCAAAACTACTTTATGATTATTATCTCCCAGGTTCTCCGACACAGTTTCTTTGCTGCATGACAATAATTTGATTACAGGTATGGTAGCATTGTGAAAGTGTAAGAAAGACAAGCAAACAAATCTGTGTCTGTGTATACATGAACGTTGTGTCAAACTACACATCATCATCATCTGTCCTGATCTTAATAAGGCTAGAAATTGTATCTGCTGGCACAACAGTAGGCAGATTATAAATGCAGATTTTAAAAAATTAATGTGCAGCCAGAGAGAAAGAAAACTAATTTTAGCTCTTTTCTGTCCAATACTGTTTACATGGCTATGTACATTGAGCAGTGCTTTCTGCAGATATATTTCCTGTCACACTTCACTGCTTGAGACTCTGGTCTAATCTTTAAGTACCACTTTCATATAGCCCTGAGGTGCTTTTGGACAGAAATGTGGATTTTCTGCAGTGCCAATAACTAATGCTTTATACTCTAGCTGAATCATCATGGGCAAGACATAGCCTGTTTTGAGTCATTTCAAAATCATTAAAACTCACTAAAAAATCAAGACTACATTCACATAAATGCAGAGTTTTGATGTTTTCAAGCCCTAGACTGTCTGGCTATAGATTGCCCAGATTCATGACCAGATTTCTCATCATATGTTTATGTATAATTTAATGAGAAAAAAAAAAAAAAAACATTACCCAAACAAACACACATGGAGCATTTGCATAATGCCCCAGGCTGAAATTCAGTTACATTGAATTATGACTGTGCCAAATGAATGAGTCCTTCCACTGCTTACGTGCTTTCTCTTCTATCTTATTGGCAGTATCCATATGTGTGTTGTCTCTCACAGTTTTCCTTTTCAAGCAGAGACCCTCTTTTTTGGGATTATGCATGCTGAGGGAGGTAGTTGGCCAGTTTTGCAAGGGTTCACAATCAAAACTGTTCATCTGTTATTACAAATAATTGAAGGGTGTGGGATTACAGTCACTCCATCAAAGAAAAGGAAGGAAAGGAGGAGCATGACTGGATGGTAACGTGCTCAGCTGTGGGCCAGCAGCAGTATAAATGGCCATCCTTTATTCTGAGGTCAGATTGCATTCAGTTTAGAAGAACTTTAAAGGGCAAAAAGAGATATGTGTTCAGCAATATTCAACAGTATGTTATACTGAGGTTAGCAGGACTTCAATTTAATCATGGAAATAATAGAATTATTCAAATTCGAATTCAAATAATGATCAATTTACACACTTTATGCATACAAACAAAGTACAACTACTATGTAATTTGAGCATGTAATTTAAGATGCAGTGCAGCACAAATCAGCTGCATATTACATATAAGTGACCTACACCAGCAAACTTTTTCTTTTTCCGCTGTAAACCCACACACTGGCAGATTGCAGGTTTGTGCATGTTGAGAGGCCACTTTCACAGTCTTGACAGGACTCAGTTTTTCACAAAAGCAGCAATTTTACCACACTTGATCCCCACATCCGCATATCCTGTCTTCACTACCTCCTCTGTCTGCATGACGGTATGTGTGCTATGGGTGTCAATTGACACAAATCAAATAGCTCAGTGCTCCACAAACACTGCCTTTGTGGTGTACTGAAGACAATGTTTTCAGTGTTTTTTAACTTTTTGGAAGAGAACGGATGCTTATAGTTATACAATATAGTTTAAACTTCTCACAACTATATCCATTGCAAACAGACTGGAATTTGACAGATGTTGACAGATATTCAAAGACTATGATTACAGCAAGTGAGCAAGATAATACAACAGCAATACATTCACAGTCTGTAGCAACAGGCTTTTACTATGTACAATATAAATTTTCCTATAGGCAGTCCTTATTGTCAGGTCAGAGAACTGAATTGAATTCAACTGTCTACCTCCTGAATAAACACTAAACACTGCAGAAGCTGCGATGATCAGTGGAACATCACAGTGCTAAACTCCTCAAAACATTTCCCAGATATCATCCTTTCTCCAGTACAGCCTGGGGAGCTTTGTGCATCCAGAAAGCAGTGAAGCTAATGGTCGACAACCCACGAGCATTAAGACATTCATCTTCACCCTGAGTACAGGATAACTAGCTCCCTTAGTCTCACCGCAATTTAGCCAAGCCTCCGAATAATAAGTTTACCTACTGCAGTCTGCTGCAGGCTCCTTACATATCTTATTTCCCAGTGCCCTATACTCCCACTTACTGCAGAACCATTCTATTGTACAGTGGGCAATGATTTCTGACTTCCCACTCTTGCTGCTTATGGGTCAGATTAGAAGGCTATTCTAATAATTTCTCTTTTGACCTATTTCCATATACTAGATTTGACCCATTTGCAGTCTGCCTTAGAGTAATTTGTCCCCACCTTTGGGCACATTACCCCCTGTAAAATAACTTTTTTTTTAAGGATATGACATAGCTTCTTCCAAAAATGGTTGAAATGTTTTAAAATGGCACCTTTGTAAAGATTACAAGAAGGAAGAGAATCGTAATAATGTGGAAAATTTGCGTTTGGATTTTGCCATCAATGATTTAATCTACAATGCCAAAAATATATCACAGTGTATGTGTGTATGTGGGTGCGTTTATGTGTATGTGAACATAGCTGCATTTGTGTATCTTTATTGATAAATTGACATACTTGTGTGCATCTCTGAGTATATACTGTACATCCTGGGTTTACTCTGTTCTTGCACAGGACGGCTACATATCTGTATCCATACATCTGTTTCTGTATATATTTTTATGTCGTGCTGTGTGTTTTGGAGGGTGGGGGTTCTACTTGTAGAAACTGTCTCTAAGTACAAGTCTCTAAGTAAAACAGTGTCAGGCTCCGTAATGAGGGCACCTCTCCTGTGGTTTGGCCCGATTTTAAATGGCTGCTAAACTCCTGATTTGCAGATTGGTGGTGACTGTGAAAGTTCATACATTTGTGTATATATGGTAAATAGTAAATGGACTGATACTATATATATAAATTTATTAGACCACCACCTAATATAAGGTTTATGCCACAGCTGTCCTAAATTAACATTATTGGTAATTACCAAAATTATGTTTCTGTATTGGTTAATCCACCAGTAAGGTCTTTAATCAAAATGATATTTTTAATGCTAAAATATAATTATTTTTTTATCCATGTTTAAACTCACGGTTTAAAAAAAAGCAGAAAACAATAGTAAAACATTATCTTTTGATTACAAGGGAAAATTACAGTGATTTACTTGCATTCCTGAACAGAAAAATTTGTTTTAGTGGTTGAATGTTATCCTTGTTTAGTTACTGACTTGTTAGAGAC
>VUQS01072612.1:0-11753 GCA_015108495.1 Heterochromis multidens
CCCTCATAAACATGAAGCAATAATTTTGAGTAAAATGCAACTGAAATATATAAAATCAAAGGTTTATTTATACAATTAATAAATCATTAAGCATAATATGTTTGGTATGTATGCCAATCAAGTAAATTTGATTTGACCAGATTCCATTAAATGTAACGTCTTACATTCTACTTATGTAACAAAATTACATGATAATCAAATTATTTAAAGTCGGCATTTTGGGCATAAGTATTTTTTGAGTGTAATTATCTCTATCACCTTTAACCTGTTTTTAAGATGATAAAACAGCTGTAACTGTATGCTGAACTCAACTAATGATATCAATATTTAGTCTGGGATCTTGTTAAAAAAAAATACAATTTAAAATCTGTATGTTTGCCGTCTTTGGACTTCCGTTACACATCTGCAAAACGTACAACAAGAAACCACATTGTGTTATTTGACAAAAGAATACAGCTGATCAAAAAATGAGCAGATAAAGATGGAGAACACACAAAGTTTTAGAAAAGGGAGCTTGTATGAGAGCTGATGTTTAACATGCCCGTAAGACAAAGTTATCATTGTGTGCAGTAAATGGACAGAGACATCAAATGGGATGACCATGGATGGGTTTGACTTTGTGTTTCTATATTTTACCCATTGCTGCAGGTTTTCAGAGAGGAATCCTGGAAACATCAGCTGAGGAAGCCATAATGAAGAAAAAAGAAAAGAATTCAGCACAAAACACAAATCAAAAGAACTTTAACTGCACAAATGTGCTGCAACATGTAGGGTGTTTTTGATAGATCTGGAAGACAGACTGTATACTGTATAAAAGATGACTGTAGCTGAAGTGAAACCAAATGCAGAAGTGCCCGAAACCTGAATCATTTCTGATGGCCAGGAGCGCTCAACTCCCCTGGTTGCAAAAAGACATAATGGTCCTCCTTACTTTGGACTGTCTATAAAAGATAAGCACCATGACATTACCAAACTGGTTTTTGGCATTTTGAATACAGCCCAACCGATATGGGATTAATTAATCAGAATAATCAGAAGGTGAATACTTTATTAATCCCAGAGGAAATTATGTGGTCACAGTTGCTCCAGGACAGTAAGAAAAGTAATTAACAAGTATAAATACCAATATTAAATAATACAATATATTACAAATAGCTCTAACACAAATAACTCTAATATACACGCAAAACATAAACAGATTTCCCTAACATTTGTTATGTGTATTTACTTATGATGTATCAGCCGTCATACATGCTGACACTGATATATCAGTGAATAAGGATCCATTGATATATCAGCCCTGCCAATATATCAGTCAGACTCTAATTTTGAAGCCTCAGCGTTAGCACTTTGGCCACCGCCATGTTAGTTTTGTTGTATCCAGGAGGTGACCAACTGACCAAGAAGGTGAAGTTAAACTGCTAATGCTAGCAAGCTTGGTTTGCAAGCTGCATCTATAAAACTGGACTGGTGCACCGCCAAGACATACATATCTACTAATTAGTGCTAAATACCATCATTTCAAAGCTGAACTGCAAACTTTTTGGAGGGCTGGTACAATTATCCACACAGCCTAAGCCTTAGTTTGGCGCATAGGGCAGCCAATCATCTCCAACGACTCATTCACAGCTAGTTCGGCCACACCCAAGTGATGCTGACAATGTTTAGATCTTCAACAAACATCCGCCTCAAAGTGATCTTTGGTCGGCATTGCTAACATTCGTGCTCCTGTAGTCCAGGTCATGGCGGCCTTCGCAAGTCGTTCAGGAGGTAGGCGAAGGATATGTCCTGGGAATTTAAATCGTCGCTTAGTAACAGTGTCAGCGAGGGAACATGTGCCTGCTCACTGAAGTACTTCCTTGTTGGTAACTGGGTCCCAGTAAGAAATCTTACAAATCTTTCGCAGGCCACATTGTTGCAGTATGTTGAAGAATTGGGAAATTATTTTTGTTGCCCTCCATGTTTTGCATGTGTACAGGGCAGTGGGCACAACTATTGAATTGAAGAGATGTATTTTTGTAGCAGGGTTTAGAGGATGCCCAGGCGGTCATAGTCGTTATAGTACAGTTAAGGCTTTGTCCTATAGTTAAGGCTGATGACATCCCAGTCAGCCGTGCAAAGGCTTCCAAGGTACTGGAACTCGTTTACTACTTCTACCTGTCATTGGTCGATATGAATGGGAATCTGTACGTGCGCATACCCAATCTGTAGTACTTTCATTTTCTTTGCAATGATTTGAGAACTCCTTTTCATGGTTTCCTGTTTTTATCCACACAGACGGTAATATAGTTATATGTACCTTGTGGAACACTGAAAATACTTCGGAAGGCACCAACACAAACATAGTCAAGAGCTCTAGTTCAGTGCTTCAAATTAGCAGAATTGAGGCCTTGCATTCAATGAGTGGCTTAAGCTCCCTGTGCCAGTAAATTTGCTACAAGGGGGAAGCTAACCATAGAGCCCATAGAGTGTAAATATGCATTACTTTCGCATTGCATACTATTACTTTCCTTTAAAAGAAAAATATATTCATAATATTTTGTAAACTGGTGCAAATTGGCAAAACAGTATTTTAAAACTTTTTACAAATATTTACTCATTCTCTCTGACTGATGGACTATGTTATAGTCCAACCTTTTCAGTCTCATTTCAGTCATCCTACTAACAACCATTTAGATTTTTGGGGAAATGGTGCATCTCTTGGCGTGGTTTTACCTCGTCTAGGACGTGGGTGGAGGTCAGGATATCTCCCTGCAGGTGACACGACATAAGTTATATTTCAAAGGTAAATGGAAAAGACAAAAATCCAAGAACAAGTGGAAAAGCAAAAAAGAACAAACAAAAACTAGAGATAAACTTACCTCTTGACCTGGAATATGGTGAAGTGATGGCTGTTGGAATAACAATGAAATCAAATGAAATACAAGAATAGTTTACATTTTAATCTAGTTATTGACTGAAGCTGCTTTGCCACACACTCAAAAAATATTTATGCCCAAAATGCTGACTTTAAGTAATTTGATTATGTGTAAATCTTCCTTGTAAATTTGTTACATAAGTAGAAAGTAAAACTTTAAACTTAATGGAATCTGGTCAAATCAAATTTACTTGATTGGTATACATTCAATTTAAACCAAGTTTTTTTCCTTAATGATTAATTATTTGAATAAATAAACCTTTGATCTTATATATTTCAGTGTCATTTTACTCAAAATTATTGTTTGAGGGCAAATAATCATTTTTTTGAGTGCATAACTTGCTCTTATGCTAAATTTACCCCACATTTAACCCATATTTATACATTTAATCACCTCACCCTCACAGACTAATGCACCCAAATCAACACAACATGCCCCTTTTTTTCCCTTTACTTTGAATATGACAAGGAGGAAAAGGACTACAAGGTTAAAGTGTAAAGTTGACCTCTAACCTTTTCTCTGCGTATGAGCTCGAAGGCGGCCAGCAGCTCGCCAGCGTTCTTGTCCCCTTTGCGAATCGGGAACCAGGCCAGGCGTGGGGAGCGAGTCAGTGAGGGCTGGCACACACAGCGGCCAATGAACTCATCAGCTCCCTGAAGAAAGAAAATACAACACAGGAATATTATATATATTATATATACAAGTTATGCATTATTATTATTATTATTATTATTATTATTATTATTATGTATTAATACAGAAAAACAAACAGATGTTCAGACAACTCTAAATAGTTTTCGTGAAATTTAAACACTCACATATGTGTCCTGATCATAGAGTTCCACCACAATATTGGGAGGGGTCGCCATCGTGACCTCCGGGTCGCCAAAAATCTCCACTTCATAGAAAATGAGCGTCTGGTCCCAGGTGGGATTGAGAGTGTTACGTACTGTCACTGTCTTCTGGGACTGGTGGAGGAACGATACGATAGCGTAGGGGTCTGGGGAGATGAAAATGCTCTTTTACTGTAAGCTTTTCTTTTCACTGGTTTAAACTTGGTGTCCAGTCAGTACATATGATTGTAGGAGCAGACGTTTGGCAGAGTGGGGTCATTTATGACTCCATTATATTTTATACAATACTTTTTTTTAATAGCTCAATTTTTGTTTACTCATCCTATACTGTTTCCTTTATTTATGAAGGATATTCTGAAATGTT
The DNA here is from genome assembly GCA_015108495.1 of Heterochromis multidens. Lineage (NCBI taxonomy): Eukaryota > Metazoa > Chordata > Actinopteri > Cichliformes > Cichlidae > Heterochromis > Heterochromis multidens. Next base: position 4,137 of record VUQS01072612.1, read on the forward strand.
CTAAGGACTTTTAGCATCACAGTCCCATCCATCCATCCTCTGCTGCTTGTCTGGGTCCAGGTCAAGAGAATACCCATTTAAGAAGGGAAGCCCATACCTCCCTCTCCCCAGACACTTACTCCTACTGTAGACCTTCCCAGGAAGACTGAGGAGTGTTATCTCCATGAATTTGGAACACACTCTCAGGTCCCTTTCCTTTAAAAAAAAAGGGACCACCACCACCATAATCTGCTAATCCAGAGGCACTGCTCCAGACCTCTACACAATGCTGCAGAGGTGTGTCAGCCAGGACAGCCCCACAACATCCAGAGCCTTAAAGGACTCACGGAGAATCTTATCCAACCCACAGGCCCGGCCCACCTGAGAGTTTTTTTTAAAACTGCAATGACCTCAACCAGAGTCATGGGTGTGTCGTCCCCCTCGTCCTCAGACACATGCTTCTTCTACAGAGGGTGTGCTAGTGGGGTTCAGGAGATCCATTGAAGTATTCCTTCCACTGCCTGACTATATCCTTAGTTGAGATCAGCAGCACTTGTTGACTGCTTCTCCCTCCTGAGTTACCTGACGGTTTGCCAAAATTGCTTTGAGGCCAACCGAAAGTCTTGTTCCACAGCCTCACCAAACTCCTCCAACACCAAAGCGCAGCTTTGCTTGAAATGCAGGTACCTGCCTGCTGCCATAGTGGTTGAGAAGGGATGTACTGCCTGAAACGGCACCTGCCTCCAGAAGCTACCAGCTGTAAAATTTTGTGACCATTTCTTGAACTCACTCACTGCCAAGCCTAACCAGTAATGATCCCATATAAAAGTGAGGTGTCCATTAAATACCTGAAAATGTAAACTTCTTATCTAAAGCATGTGTTCTCTTTTCGATTGTAGAATCCATCCCTCAGTGAAGCATAATGAAATAGATTTGTTGCTCACAGTTAAAGAGAATCAAACATAATGCAACTTCTCAGAGAGACAAAACATGTATAGGTATAGACAGTAGTTTAAATTTTTTCCACACTGGGTCTGCAACTGGACTGCCAAAATAAAATGAAAGTTAAATGGTTTAACATCTTCTGGGTGAAGGTTTTAGTAGCCGCTTACGAGCTTTTGCAGTCCCAATTTGCAAAGTAGACGACAAGAGTATTGGGTCCTCACAAGTATAGCGGTACAAACTCATGCACGATTATGTCCAAACTGTCCTGGCATCCTGCACAGTGACGTCAGCAGCTTGGGAATGCTAAGCTCGAGACAGAGGGCTGGGAACGCCGCTCTGGGAAGTTTGTTATTCCAGGTCAAAACCGCTCTCCTCCATGTTAAACACACACAGACACAACTTTAACACATGAATTAAACACATGTAGCCTACGTACAGTTACACAGACTGAGTAGTTTGTTGTTTCAGGCTGGTTAAAGAGTCTCTGTGGAGCCGTTAGCACTGAAGTAAACAAAAGTTAAGATGCATTTTCCCACCAGCCCTCAATTAACCCTACATCTAACACACACACACACACACACACACACACACACACACACACACACACACACACACACAGTGTACAGACACACCACCCATGGTGACCCATTCAATTACCTTCCATTTCCAACATCCCATTAGCTCATAAAAACAGCAATACAAACAGCCCCAGGGGGTTATGTAAGTCTGTGTGTGTTTTTAGTGAGAGTGTGTGTGTGGAGGGGAAGCAGCAGTAGTCAGGACCCCAATGGGAGCCACAGAGGGTCATAATCACAATGAAGACTGGGAAAAGAGGAAAGGAGTGAGGAGAAGAAGGGAGGAAAAGAGCTATCACCAAATGTGGAGATTTAAATTTAAGATAAAAATGCAGTTTAAAGGGACAACAATGAAAAACAATAAAAAAATAAATTAAATAAAAGTTGATGGAAATAACGACCAAAACACGACAGAAAATAAACAGAAATTGAGGCCAGGACAGAGGGTGTAATCAATAAAAAAAAGCTGCACAGATGTTCTGCATAACTTTTTTTCCTGCATTTTGAGGGGACAGAAATATAGTCTGTCAGAATAAAATACCAAAGAGCTTCAGGGCAGTTAAACCTGCACCATTTAACTTTTGTCTCCGTCTTCTGGCTGTGAGAGTAATTACACAAATACTGTTGAAGGGCACTTTAAGGGGAAAACCCCCCCCCAAACAACTAACTGGTGACGTTTGTCCTCGCCATCAGTCTCTTTCTTTAGTTAGTTGGTGACTCGTCTTCTCTTTGGCAACTTTCCCCCCCATGTACCCTCTCATAGCTGTTTCTGCTGTATCCTACTCATGTCAGTCCAAAGGTGTGCTCCCCCCCTTTGTAGTTCATCCATACTAGTCATCGCAGGTTAATGTAAAATGAAGCCACCACAAATTGCAGTTCCTCTAATGGCCGCTTAAAGCGGAGTCTGAAAGTGGGGTTAGTCGGTTTTGGCCTCCATGGATGCTTTTCCCCTTCATAACAAATGTATTCTTTTACAACTCATCCTGCAGTTTTCCTAGTAAAGCTTAAAGTTAGAGCTGCTTTAACTGACAGAAGGGCCAATAGCTGGCCTCTGCTACGTCCAGTCACTGACCTGGACCTCTCGGCAACTGTTTGTCCTGTTGGTGCCTTTTGGATTATCTGACAAAAAATATGGCTTGCAGCTTGCAAGAAGTTGCTTCAGTTTTGGTGAGTGAAATTTTATTAGGGTGTTTCTTTGCACTGTTTAGCTGATAGATATGTCTATGTGCTGCACCTGTACAGTTTATCGATGCAACTAGCTAGCCTTAGTGTATAACTTAGCACGCCATCCAAATATGGTCACTTCTGGCTCCAAAAACCCAAACATGGCACCCTTCAAAGTGTGGACCCCAAAGCCAGTGGGCGATGTCATGGTGACTATGTCCATCGTTTATATACAGAGGCTGCTCAAAAGTTGTTGGCCATATTGGATGTGATACAGCTACTGGTTGCTAGGGAAAAAATGTCTCCTAAGAAAACTAAAATGGGCATATTTGAACCAGATGGTAAACCTGAAGAGTTTTCAGCTACTGCTAGCACAGGTTATTAAGCTTGGTTAAAGTGGTGCAACCAAAAGTGATTGTGATACTAAATCTGATGCTAATTTTGCCTGCAATAAGTAGACATAAAATAAAACTTACCTTCCAGAAAAAAAAAAGAATGAACAAAGTCCTCAACACTGTTGACCTTTGTCTGTGGCGCCGTGTGACATTAATTTGTGCGACCAATAGAAATGTAGAATGACAGGGAGCGAGTACATGTGAGGCCCGTGAGTGGCTGCAAAAAATGATGTAGCACAGGTGGAGCGCAGCGGCCAGTTTAACCTAGCAGTCAACACAGTGCATGCTGCTTTCTATGTGACAGAGCCTTAAGACTGATCATTTTAACATGGGAGTCTAGGACTCTAGTGGCCATTTGAGGAACTGCAGTTTTTGCTACCATTGCAGTAGCTTTTTTTGACTGTAAGAAACTAAACTACGTTATTGAGCTAAAATGTTTGGTGGCTTTTTTTGAGCACAAAGGTTAAAAAACAAACAGCCCCAGGGAAGTAAACCAAACATGTAAAGAGAAGAAACAGTTCACCAGCTAATTCCACTAGTAGTTGCTACATCAGCGAGCAATTTATTACCTTGGCAAGTGGTAAGAAAGCTGCTTCAGACAGGCTGAAAGAAGCAAATAAACAGAGGCAGACGGCAAAGGGGAAATGCAGAACTATGAAGAGAAGTGAAAAAGACAGATGTGCAGGAAAGGCAGAAAGAAATACAGACAAAAGATGAAAGGCAATCAGACGAAAAGACGACAGACAGAAGGAAAAAAGAAAACAAGACAGACCTCAGTGTCTTTAATCATGAACGCCCAGACTCCATGTTATACCAGATTAACGCACAAGTGAAGCCCATCCATCAACTCTACTCATCCATTACACCGTGTGTGTGTGCGTGCTAAGGAGGCCGAGTGAAGGAGAGTGATAGCGATTCATCATGTCAGTCTGTGGCCAAGATGCTCTCTGAGTTTCTCTCTCTTTAACCAACCTCCCATCTATCATTTCTCTCCCCCTCCATCTGTCCGTCCATCCGTCCTTCTGTCTTCTGAGAATTTCTGTTCTGTTTTTACATGTAAGTCTGCGGTGGGTTTCTGATTAACGCAGGCTTGCAGCAGTCGCAGTTACCATGACCTCTCTGAATTAAAGAAAAACATGTTCGTTTTTTTTTTTTTGCCCTCTCTTTCTGTTTGCCTGTTTTCTGTGCATGCTGCTGCTTCCCTCTGCAGTGCAGTAGCATCAAACTCATAATCTAAGCTGCTTTTGAATTAAATCAGCACCTCCACTTCTCTCCCTTTTTCTTTCCATGTCTTTTTCATACACAAGTCTGGCATGGATTTGATGTGCTTCATATTAGAGCTTCTTTATTTGTATGTCCCATAGGGTTTGCCTGCCACACTGCATCTAAAGACATTGTTTTCAAGGTTTGTCAAAGATTTGTTAGAAGTGACAGAGCAACAAAGGACACTACAGTGATGCTTTAACTTGCAAAACAGATTTTTTTTGTTCACATGGGGGCAGCAGAAACAGGTTTCTGACTGATGAATGTACAGCAAGTTTAATATTTACTTCCTTTCTAGATTTGTCATTTTTTCTAGCTGCTAATTGCTCTTAGTGCTGCTAACCATGTCTGTTATTTGTTGTTCAGCAGGTTTGTGTAACCTCTAAAGTATTTTTTACAGCCAGAAAAATGCTCACATTTTAATTAGTATTAGCTTCATAATTTTAAAGGCAAAGTGGACAATACTGGTCACAAGAAACCTCCTTTTCCTCAACAGGCCTGAATGAGGAGTGAAAATCTATAGCACAAACTGACATGACTTATTTATTGCAGCCTACAACGAGTCAGTAAGATGGATGTTATTGAACCTGTTCCTATAATTTTCAGCTGAAACCAAATTTAACAGAGATGAAGCAAAACAATGCTGCATCCATTTCAACCATAACATTAGGTAGTTACTTTGGCAGCCTGGTCTGTCTTAATTCTTCACAGCACAGATTCAGCAAGGTGCTGGAAACATTCCTCAGAGATTTTAGTCTATATTGACATGACAGCGTCACACACTTGCTGCAAATTTGTCGGTTGCACATCTTCAGAGAATCTCCTGTTCCACCACATCCCAAAGGTGCTCTATTGGATTGAGATCTGGTGGCTGTGGAGGCCATTTGAGTGCAGTGAACTCATTGTCATGTTCAAGAAACCAGTTTGAGATGATTTGAACTTTGTGACATGATGTGTTATCCTGCTGGAAGCAGCCATCAGAAGATGGGTACACTGTGATCATCAAGGCATTGACATGGTCAGCAACAATACTCAGGTAGGCTGTGGTGTTTAAACAATGTTCAGTTGGTACTAAGGGCCCAAAGTGTGCCAAGTAAATATTATTACACCACCACCAGACTGAACAGTTGATACAAAGCAGGATGGATCCATGCAATCATGTTTGGGATGTTCAAATTCTGACACTACCACCTGAACACTGCAGGAGAAATTGAGACATCACACCAGGCATGCATTTTTCCAATCTTCTATTGTCTAATTTTGGTGAGCCCGTCAGACTTTTAGACTCAGTTTCCTGTTGTTAGCTCACAGGAGCGGCACCCGGTGTGGTCTTCTGTTTCTGCTTCAAAGTTCGAGGTGCATTCAGAGATGCTCTTCTGCATACCTTGGTTGTAATGAGTGGTTATTTGAGTTACTGATGCCTTCCTATCAGCTTGAAGCAGTCTGGCCATTCTCCTCTGACCTCCGACATCAACAAGGCATTTTCTCCTAGAGAACTGCAGCTCACTGGATATTTTCTCTTTTTCAGACCATTCTCTGTAAAGCCTACAGATAGTTGTGTGGAAAGATCCCAGTAGATCAGCAGTTTCTGAAATACTCAGACCAACAACCATGCCATGTTCAAAGTCACTTAAATCACCTTTCCTCCTCATTCTCATGCTCGGTTCAACTTCCACAGGTCATCTTGACCATGTCTACATGTCTAAATGCCTAAATGCATTAAGTTGCTGCCATGTCACTGGCTCATTAGTTTAATTGCATTAACAGGCAGTTGAACAGGTACACTCATTGAAGTAGCCAGTGAGTGGGTACAATCAACCTCCTGAACAAGGAGCCAGCTGAATGAGCAGGAAGTCATCGGGGGGGGATTCCAGGAAGCAGGTTTAGCTAACAACTCTGAGTTTGTTAACCCTGAAATAAAGAAAACTCAGGTTTTCTTTTCCAGAAAGAGAGTTAACCAACTGAGTCAGTTACCGTGGTAACAGACTCTGTGAACCTAACCTGCTCGCTGGCAGGTTTTATTCAACAAACTGAGTTTCTCTAACTCCTCCACGCCTGCTGCACCTGAACCAGCTGACTGACACTCTGATTCATTTCCTCATTCATAAGACTGCTATCAAAGTGCAGAGAGGAGAGAATTAATTTGCAGTTTACATTTTTACAAAAACCGAAATCCCAGATTTACGTTAGTTTCTATTTCGTGTACTTAACATGAAGCTTTTACAGTTATTCAGTCGTTAATATATAAGGACAGAGACAGCAACTACATCACAGATTTATTACCAGCTCAGAATAAAATCGATAGTCTCTTGACTCTGTGGACAGTGATGCTGTCAGGCTGTCAGTTTCCTTGCACTGCCAGCATTTACTGTATGTTACACACTGATCAATGATCAATCAGTTGTCTTATTATAATCAGTCACACTGACCGAAAAATGTGTGGAGATTATGTGAATATTTGAGTGAAGATGAGGCTGAAATGACTGTAAGACTCTAACACTGAACTAAATTTTATTTAAAGTGATGTTTTAAATGCAGCTGCAGACAGTCTCATTTCATGTTGAAATGTGTTCACAGACTGAGGTTCAGTCATTAAATGTCAAACAACGGTAGCACTTCCTATTACAGCTCGGTAATAATGTGGTAATAGTGGGGTAACAAGGCGGAAATTTGCAAGTTATTACCACTCTATTACCAAAGTAATAACTGGGTAATATGCAAGTAATATAATGGTAGCAACCATGGTTACAGCTGAGTAATATTACATTGAAATTTATGTAATTGGATAATAAGGGGCCAAAAACTGGTGGTAATAATATGGAAATAAAGATAAGCCCATGAGGCAAAACCAATTAGTAATAGTAACGTAATACCTTGGTAACAATATGATAACCTGCTGGCAATAAGAAGGTAAAGTCTGTGCATTTGAATTTTCACATTTTTTAAGATGAACTTTAAATGGCAATAACCTCAAAGTAAGGTAATACTGGCTGATGTTTTGGCAAAGTAGGATAGTACTACCATGTTATAATGCTTGAATTGATCCTACCTCAGGTTCCCAACATTCAGCTTTGCTTAAAAGCAATAATGTAAATATTATGTTTAATGCGCTGGCTTATTAAATGGAAACATGTGTGGTAGTTTCTGTGTAATAAGCAGGAATCAGAGCTGCAAAATGCAAAACTGCCTGTTTCTATTTAATACCACATTAATCACTGATTAAAACAGGGTTCAAGAGTCTGATGATGAACCAGAAACATTTATACAAAATGCTAAACCACCTGTTTCAAAAACAT
>VUQS01072627.1:0-13720 GCA_015108495.1 Heterochromis multidens
TTTCTGTATATCCAAAAAGGAAATGTATTTACACACACTCACTGGCCACTTTATTAGTTACACCTTGCTGGTACCAGGTTGGACCTGCTTTTGCCTTCAAAACTGTCTCAATCCTTTATGGCAGGGGTATTCAACTAAAATTTAAAGAGGTCCACTTTGAGAAAATTTCTTGAAGCAAAGGTCCGGAAGATTATGTCTAACTGTTTAGTGTCATATATATGTAAGTAGCCTAGTAGTTGTATCAATATCTGCAAGTAATCAATACCTGTCAAATCAAATGAATTCAGTACAATTCAAACACATAGAACTGAACATCACACACACGTGTGTGTGTGTGTGTGTGTGTGTGTATATTTTATATACATATTTTATATATATAAACCTTTATGTTTTGTCTCATAATGGCGTTTCACATTGGCTTTTTTAATAAGTGCCACGGTTTCTGAACATATGAGACTGGTTTAGTGCTCCCAGTGAAGTATGAACAAAAGTCTGTCCATTCCAGATTAAATGCTCTATTTTCGCTATCTGCTTTTCTTTTTTTGGACAGCGCCTTTTGTTCCTTATTTTTCTATCCCTTTCTCCGTCTCATCCGTCTGTATCGCTCCCTTTGTTTTGTTTTTTTTCCTACATGTATCGCTCTCTTTTTCTTCCTACCGTCTTTGCCTCTTAACTCTGATCTATCAGCATTGTGGAGTCGCAGCGTTTGCCGCCTGGAATGCACAGATTTGATTGACTGAGTGGTATCATGTGGTATGGCTTAACTCGCATGTAATTGGTCTGTGCGTTTCCTCAGTGACGTAACAACTACTGTAAAGACGATAAAAGCTACGCTGGTTAAAATCGAAGCGACCCGCCAGGTGTTAAATCATAACCTTCTGTTTTGGCTGTAGGTCCGGGTCCGTATGGGACAGCTTCTGGGTCCGGACCCGGACCACGGTCCACCTGTTAGTGACCTCTGCTTTATGGCATAGATTCAACAAGGAGCTGGAGACATTCCTCAGAGATTTTGCTCCATGTTGACATGATAGCGTCACACAGTTGCTGCTGATGTGAATCTCCTGTTCCACCACATCTCAAAGGTGCTCTGCTGGATTGAGATCTGGTGACTGTGGAGCCCATTTGAGTGCAGTGAACTCAGAAGATGGGCTCACTGTGGTCATAAAAGGATGGACATTGTCAGTCAGTTCTGACCCTATCATTCAAATGTCACAGCAGAAATGGAGACTCATCAGACCAGGCAATGTTTTTCCAGTCTTCTATTGTCCAACTTTGTTGAGCAGTTTCTCAGTTTCCTGTGCTTAGCTGACAGAAGTGGTACCTGGTGTGGTCTTCTTCTGCATCTGCTTCAAGGTTTGATGTGTTGTGCATTCAGAGATGCTCTTCTGCATATCTTGGTTGTAACAAGTGGTTATTTGAATTGTTGTTGCCTTCCTATCAGTCTGAAGGAGTCTGGTCATTCTTCTCTGATGTCAACAGAGTCTTTTCACCCAGAAAACTGCTGCTCACTAGTTATTTTCTCTTTTTCAGACCATTCTCTGTAAACACTAGAGATGGTTCCTGATGCAGGAAAATCCCAGCAGATCAGCAGCTTCTGAAACACTCAGACCAGCCTGTCTGGCACCAACCACCATGCCACATTCAAAGTCACTCAGTTTGAACTTCAGCAGGTCACCCTGACCATGTCTACATGCCTAAATGCACTGAGTTGCTGCAATTTCAATGGCTGATTAGATATTTGCTTTAACAAGCAGTTGAACAGGTGTATCTAACAAAGTGGCTGGTGAGTGTATACTCGTTTAGCTGTACCCATGTATTTGACTTCATGGATATTAGTTGGTTGGATAGATATTTGGTTTCCAGACAGAGGACATGAATACTGTTTCTGTTTCTTTTTTAAGTAAGTGGTTGACAATCCTCACAGCAGTGATTAGAACAACTGAGTTCACCTTACTGTTGACAACTGAGCAACTTCACTGCAACATTTTGTGTCATGGTACTCCACTCAACACTGTTCAGCAAGCTGTATCACCCACAGTGAAGCTGTGCACAGCGTGGGAGAAAAAAGTAAAACACATTCAGTTGCTTTTAATTTTCTCTCTTAGTGGTCAGATGAAAATAAATAGACCCAACATGTCACTAATCATCTGTAACGTTTGTTATGATGATATTTTCACATGACGTCACAGGTTCCCACGGTGCTGGCCAAAGCTTTGAATATTTGCTGTTTATTACCACCAAATCACAGGCTTATAAACTGTACTCTAGACAGCTGAAGTTTAGTCATGATAAACATCTGAACTATTACAAATGTACTCCTGTAAATACCTGTTTCTCTGAAAGAGTGAGCTGGCAGAGAGTTGTTTTCTCCACGTTCTCCCTGAAGCGCATGTGATACAAAGACTCTGCCATTCTGTCACCATCCAGCACTTCTCCCAGACTCAGAGACTTGTGATGCACCTGATGAAAGAAGTTTTAAGATGTAATATACAGGATGTAAAAAAACAACACAAAACATTAGTTGATAATAACTTTGACAACAAACTATTTAAAAACTGACTGAAAACCAAAATGCAGCTGGCTGCATTCACCCCTTATCATTTAGTGCTGATGTATCCCATAAAGGTGGATGCAATGTTACTGCTGCCTTTGAAAGTGTGGGGTGCACTGCCAACAACACAATCACACTTGCAATAAAGACTTTTCTCTTAAACCTGTGAGCCATGAAATAAACTTTCAACTTAAGGAAAAAGCCCATGTTTTGGTGGCACGTGTGATTCCGCAACAGCAAATCAGTTACACAAAATTAAAATGTCTTTATTACTCTGTCATGTTTCAGGATGTTACTTAAATTTGATCATATTTAATTTCAACAAAACACCATGATCTTCCTGTAAAAGAGACACTTCTTTATTTGACATGAATTAAAATGTGTTTGTAGATTTTGTGGTCTTGGGGATCTCCTCATTAGTGGAGTCCCAAAATAAATGTTCAGATAAGATTTCCCTCAATGTTACATCACCCTCACATGGAAACAAACAGATACAGGACAAACTACAGTATAACAGAGTCTTTTTTTTTTTTTTTTGAACGCTGAGATAAAAATAGTTTTATAGGAACTGGAGACTTGCTGTAGGTCTTGAGAGTTAGATCATTACATTCTCATCTACATGCAGCAACGTAAACATAGTCTCCAGTTCCTCTGTTTGTTACAACAGACCAACACCATGGAGTGACACAGAACAAACACTGACCTTCTCCGGCCTGCAAACAGGCAAGGTGTAATAGTGATATGTCTCCTGGGGATTATGGTAAGGGCCCACTTTGTTGACATAAAGAGTCACATTCTCTCCCTTCTTGTAGCCCACTGCCCAGCCTGAGAACAAGAACAGGATCAAGACAGAGTGCGGCGCCATCGTCCTCTGACAGCCACCTGACATGCGTCCTGTTCCACGATACATCGCCCCTGTTGAAGACAAGACAAATCATCAGTTCGGGTTCGATTTAAACTAGCCCGTCTCTCACTTCTGTGCAATTCTAACATGGCATGTAATTATTTAAACACAGGCAGGTATAACTGCACAATTTTATGCAATGTCACTCCTACACCGTTTCAACAAACACAGCAGAAAATGATGAAACAGAATCAAACAGAGACACTGTAACCACCGTGAATTGCAGTGCATTTCATCAGTTTCATCAGTCCACAGGAGGCTTTTGAATCAAATAAGCTCCGTCAGTTTCTGTCTGTCTGTTTCTGAGGGCAGAAAATAAGTAGCACTGCTCAGACACATTTTTTTATCCAGCTGCAGTCTCCCCAGAATTTCAGAGCATGACGCTGTTTTTAATTTCAAAGTGTATTAGAGAAACATTACTGTGCTCACAGTATACTTAACTTACTTAAGGTCTCAGTTTACAAGTGAAATGGTGACGTTACAGCTGACGATACAACACCCCCTTCTATGCTTTGCATACTTTACAAACCATACAAATGTTTTCCCATCAGCGAAGACAACTATATTTCCTGAAGAACCAGACTCCTCACGTTTTACGCAAGACGTAAAAAGAGGACTTTAAGAGGCCGATGTAGAGTTATTGCTGATGTGGCATTAGTGTCGAATATCACACCAATGCAAATTTTGTCTGTGTGGAAAAGTTGTAATGCCTTCAAGATCAGCCTGATCACTTATCAGTCGTTCTCTGTGACAAACCTGCAGGAGTAGGATCACAACTCTTGCTCACCTCAACTTTTTACTGATTTTAACCATTTTCTTACAGTCCCATAAGACTGCATAAGAGGCCCACGAAGTCTCTAGACAGACTCAACACAACAGAGTTAAATCAGCTGCGTGAATAAGAGCAGCAAACATGCAGTCATGCTTTACACAGTGAGATAAGTAACAGTATATATAAGTACTGCAGTAAGCAGTAAGACCGAGGTCGCTACAGTACAGGCTGTGTCCTGTTTCTGTGGAGAGAAGCATGATTATAGTCAGGGGGGCCTCCGTGATTCAACAACCCGTCTACATCAACGCTGCTTTACTCCAGAATAAGCACAAGCTCATTTAAAAAGACTACAAAAAGGACGTCAGCACAGTCTGATCTACCGCTCTCTCTGTCGTCAGTCCCAACAAAACCCGTCTGTCCGCCGGCTCCTCGGACTCCAGGCCCCAGCAGCCTGCTCTCTTCTCCGGTAGCTCAGTGTGAAGACTCAGCCGTAAAACCGAGCATCCTGGAAATTCTCGATACCGTGTGTCAACGTATCACTACGTTCATATCCGGGTACACTGAGTACTTTTATTGACACATGAGGTAGTGAAGAAGAAGAAGAAGGAGAAGAAGAAGAAGAAGAAGAAGAAGGGCTCCGACTCCACGTCACCTTAGAAAATAAAAATAACGACGACTCTGCTGAGTTTTCCGGAGTGGGCGGAGAAACAAAAATACACCTGCAACGTTCCCGGTTAATCCCGGGAGGTGATCGTTTTCACTCACAAGCAGCTTAAAATGAGTATTTACGGGCTTTAACGCCACTGAAAATTACAAATTAAAAGGTGACAGTCCGCAGCTTCTCGACGATGTTATTTTTTTTTTCTGTTGACCGGATTTCCTTCAGCGGTAATTAACCAATCAGTGCCTTTGCAGGCCTTCCGTGTCAGAACTCAGGCCTGTCTAATCAAACCGGCACCATCGATGTGCAGGTTTTCTGAGTCCCTGAAACTGCTGTGCTCGATAGATTGATAGAAAATGCCTGCTATTTGATTTCCCGCGAAACAGGCGCAGTTTCTCCCGCTCTAGGACCCGGAGCAGCTGCAGGAGCTGAGCCGTTATTGCTAACCGGTGAGTCTGTAGTCAACATTACATTTGTTTAAGTTGAAAACTAGCGTTGTTAGTGTGTCGCTGCTTCCTAATGGCATCTCCATTAAAGTGAATGTAACACAGTTCATGTCTTAGCGGTGAATATTCAGTTGTCTGCAGCACTTTGCTGCTTGCCAGGACACATTTCTGCTCTCCAGTTTGCTCACATAAACCTGCCGATTTAAAGTCATCCCAGTTCATTGTAAATGCACAAACCTGGCACACACACACACACACACACACACACACACTACTGATGTACAACTGTTTAAAAACTTCACATCTGTAAACAACTGTAAACAAATGTCCTCTTTGTTTCCGCATGCTTCTGCAGTCCCAGCCTGTACCAGTCACAGAGGCCTTTGTAAAGTGCAGTCGGGATGGATATGACAGCATATTAACCACAGAGCTTCACTCTGTTTCAGATCTTCTGACATAATGGGAATACACGGACTCGCCAAGCTGATTGCTGACCAGGCCCCTGGTGCCATTAAAGAGCAAGACATCAAGAACTTCTTTGGTAAGTTAAACTGTTCCAGGTTACAGTCCTGATACATCAGTGATGCATCAGTGTCTAACTAATCAGTATGTTGCAACATACAGTTTGTAGGATGCACGATGAAGATGAACTCCTGATGCCATCGATGAACAAGCACCTCTTTTCACTTTTTCTAGGCAGGAAAATTGCTATCGATGCCTCGATGTGCATCTACCAGTTTCTCATTGCTGTGCGACAGGATGGTAACGTTCTGCAGAATGAAGACGGAGAGACAACAAGGTACACACTAAACAACAACGATAAACACACTTCAATTTCAGACCAAGAAGGCATAACTGTAGATCCTTCGTAGGTACAGTAGTTCCTCAGTTGAATCTTGGTGATTTGTAGCTCAGGTCTGGACACACATGATTTTTACCTTTTACTCTTTTTCTGAAGCCACCTAATGGGAATGTTCTACCGCACCATCCGCATGTTGGAACATGGAATCAAACCTGTGTACGTGTTTGACGGCAAACCCCCACAGCTCAAGTCAGCAGAGGTGAGAAAGGATTTCCTCTGGTGCTCGCCCATCCTATTTATTTCAACGCAGTGGATTATTTTCACTTCATTTGTGTCCTAAGGCAGTGCAGCACCTTACATACTGTGTTGCATACTGACAGCTCTCTCTTACTCTGCTCGTGTTTTCATCCTCCAGCTTGAGAAGAGAGGGGAGAGGAGAGCTGAAGCTGAGAAGATGCTCGCCCAGGCCCAAGAAATTGGTAAAGAAGTTGTTGTTTTTTTTGTTTTGTTTTTTTTGTCACGGAGTTTAAAGTCAGCATGTTTTGTTTGAGGTCGCTGGTTTTTAAACCAAACCTGACCTCAGATTATATCATGAGCATTTTGGTAAAGTCTGTGAACATGTTTTACTGCGGACATGAGAAGCTGATTGCATTTTTTTTTGTCCCTCAAACCAGGAGAGCAAGAGAACATTGACAAATTCACAAAGCGTCTGGTTAAAGTCACCAAGCAGCATAATGATGAGTGTAAGAAGCTCCTGACCCTGATGGGAGTGCCTTACATCGAGGTGAGATTCGCATTGCAATACTTTTTGCATGATGGCTTCACGAATATTTGCACGTTTACTAAGCAGTTTGAAGACATCCTTCCCATGAATGATTTGTGTTTTAGTGGGCTTTTATGGGCTTCTTGTCCTTTCCAAGTTACAATTATACAGTCCAGCTAGGGTCACTCGCCCAGAAACACAGAAAATGTGCCTAAAGCTCTGAAATATGCATGAATTAGGATTCTGCTGTGCAGTTTGTGAGGCACTTGCATAAGGCAAGGTTGGTGAATCTTTTTTTTTTTTTGTTTTGTTTTATTAAAGGCTCCATGTGAGGCTGAGGCTAGCTGTGCTGCTCTGGTTAAAGCAGGGAAGGTGTTTGCCACAGCAACAGAGGATATGGATGGGCTGACCTTTGGGACAAACATCCTGCTCAGACATCTCACGGCCAGTGAAGCAAAGTATGCACGGGCATCATCGATTTCCATTGTCAGTCTGTGACAGAGATGTTAGCCGAATGGAAGTGACCTGATGTTGTTGCCCTAGTTTTAATTTGAACTTATGTTTACTATATGAATATATGTATATATGAGAAGGTTCGGTCCACACAGATTAAAATGAATAAGTTCACATTCACGCTTCCAGTTTATAATTTTGAACCAAGTTTACAATCAAAAAATGAACTGGTTCATGTTCTGTTTTTATTTTTTAAACGAGCTGCTGTGAATTGTTATTTCAGAAGACGTTCTGCTACGAATCTATCCACAGCCTAACTTTACAAAAAAAAAAAAATATATATACATATATACACACACACAAACACTCTGCACTGGTTGTTGTATACTTATAAAATTATGCATGAAAATGTGAAATATTCAAAAAGTTGAATGAGCAGAGCCTTTGCTGCTGATCAATGACGTGCTTTGTTAGCACATCTAAGCTCAGCACTATTATCTGCTGTAATGATGCCAATACTGATGCAGAGTCTTATGAGCTTCTAATGATTTAGGTGAAACACATGCAACAGATATCAGAGCCAGGCCGCACCAATAAGCTGAACTTATTTCTGCTCGATATTAAGTTTCTCTCATTATAAGCTTGTTGGTGTGGCCCTCCACAACAGTCCCAGTTTCACATGTGGCTCATTGAGAAAACTGATGTCCCACCCCTGCATTAAACTGTACCAGAGTAGTACTGTCCCTCTGTTTTATTCAGTTAGAAAATATAAACGGTGCAGTACTGTTTGTGTCACTGAATCTCACATTTATTGTGTCCATCTTGTTTTAGGATTTGGTAGTTTGATGACTGGAAGAGAATGTGTACCTGCTGTAGTAACATAAATAGTCATTAACTAAAAGGAGTTTATTGTTGTTTCAGGAAACTTCCTATTCAAGAGTTCCACTTCAGTCGCATCCTGCAGGACATCGGCCTGACCAATGAACAGGTAGTTTTTTCCTGACTTTAACAAAGGTTTATATAAACAAGTGTCTTTTTTCATCTAAAGCACTTCCTGTGCTTCTCTCATGATGACATAACTGTCACCTGGTGCATGTCAGCATGCTGTGGTGTTTGTTCAGAGAAATGTGGGAGTCCTCTCCTGGTGGTCAGATCTGTGTGCTTTGGAGCTTCAAACACAGCATTAATCTCAGTCTTTCTTGCCATTTACTCCTTTCTGTGGTCCATCCCAGTTCATCGACCTGTGTATTCTGCTGGGCTGTGACTACTGCGGCACTATCAAGGGGATCGGCCCAAAGAGAGCCATCGACCTCATCAAACAGCACGGCAGCATCGAGGAGATTCTAGAAAACATTGATCCCAATGTAAGTTAAAGTTTGCTGTAGTCTGCAGTGCAGTTCAGCCAGCTGAGTGAGGTGCTGGTTCTGACTCTGTGTGTGTGTAACGCTCGTCTTTATGCAGAAGCACCCTGCTCCAGAGGACTGGCTGTACAAAGAAGCCAGGGGTTTGTTTTTCAAGCCAGAAGTGGTGGATTGCTCCACAGTGGAGCTGAAGTGGAGTGAGCCGGATGAGGAAGGACTGATCCAGTTCATGTGTGATGAGAAACAGTTCAGGTGAACTAAGTGTTCACTGTTTTTTATCTTCTGCTTTACTTGCTTACTGAGTTTTCTTGGCATGAGGATGGAGATGATTTGTTGTTGCTGTGACTTTATACAAGAAATGTGTGTAGTCAACGTTGGACCACTAGGTGGCACCGTTGGCCATGTACATGAAGGGTTTCTGGCATCTCTTGAGCAAACCTTCAGTCAGCTGATCATCTCCCTCCATCTCACCCTATCCCAGCATCCTCCTCTTTCATACCAACCATCTGCATGTCCTCCTTCACTACATCCATGAACCTCCTCTGTGCTCTTCCTCTTTCCCTCCTGCCTGGCAGCTCCACTCTGAAAAAAATAAAAAGATATTTGGTGCACAGAGTGTTCTTCTGTTTGCAGGTTTACACACTTGTTGTTTCTGCCTGTTAAATATGTGAATGAACATGCTAATTGTTCATAAGATAAAGTGTAGCCTTTTATTTATTCTATTTTGTGTATGTGTGTGCAGTGAGGACAGAATCCGTAATGGCTGTAAGAAGATTGTGAAGAGCAGACAGGGCAGCACGCAGGGACGTCTGGACTCTTTCTTCACCGTCACTGGATCTCTGTCATCCAAGCGAAAGGTGCATGTCTGAAAACTACATGTATGTGTTTCTAGAATGACTGGGTGATCGAGCCGGATCTGTTATTATTTAACCATTCAACTCTCACTTGGTGTTGGCTCTCACTGCGGTATTGTGGTACTTCCTGTTCCTGTTGCAACACACTGTAGTGTTTTGTGTAGCCCGTTTAATTAAAACCCGTCAGATAAACACTTTACACCTGCTTTATCTAAAGCAGACTCTCTGCTGAATCACCTGCTAATTATATTCACAGTATTCATTCATTTTGTCTTTGGGGATTCGCTAGCTTAGCTCAGCTCATAGCCAAGTCACTAGCAGCCTTGAGGCGACTGTTGTTGTGATTTAGCACTTTATAAATTGAATTGAGTTGAACCTACAGTAGACATGGTGTATGTGTGTCTGAGACTCTTTTCTAGTTCTCTTGTAACTATAAAAAGCAGGTGGGGGTGTTTGAATTTAGATGTCATTATAAAAACAGGAAACTGCTGCTGTAACGATTCATTTCTTTTCTGAAGGCTGAACTTTTCTGTTCTGTTTGTCTTTGTCAGGAACCTGAGATCAAAACATCAGCAAAGAAATAAAAAGAGAAAAAAAAAGAAAGAATATAGCACTCCAGAAACGTATTTGAGATGTTATTGTGATGAGTGACATTTTGAGTTGAGACAAAAGGAAACTGCAACTATTTTTTTGTAACTTTGTGTTATGACCAAACAAAACTCAAGTGAGCTGTGTTTTAATGAGTGTTGGACTGTTTTATTTCAAGTGTGTTTGAAATAAAAATAATGAAGGTTTCTGTTTGTTGCTTTTTTTTTTTTTACAGTACTGTGCAAAAGTCTTAAGCCACCCCTCATGTCCACATCATGCTGACTGAACATAGTGTGTGCTCAACTTATGACTATACCAAAAACTAACTTGACATATTGCAAGCTTGTAGCACTTATCTGTGCACTTATCAGGACACAGCAGGAATTGACAGTGGAAACAGACTGACTGCATAACAAGCACTGAAAACCACGAGGACAGGAAGAAAGTTGTCCTGTTTGCTAATAATGGACTGGTTCTGTGTGTTGGTGTGCAGCTTACACAAAAATGGGTGTTTACGTATGTGTTGTACAAGCCAAATTCTGGAAAAGTTGGGACGTTCTGTTAGAAATAAAATAATTAAATTGAGCTTTTAGATGATCTTTTATACACATTACAGTTGTGCTTAATAAAGAGTTGGCACTCCTCATAAAGAACAGGTAAAAAGCATTGACCCTACGGTGTGAAGGACCAAAACAAGGGGAGACTGACTTGAGTGCAGAGGGACCGCAACACGCATACACAGCACAAATAGATAAAGTCAAGTTGAAAATATTGCAAAGCAAGAGTGTTCGAACATAATGTGCTAAGATCTAGATAAAAACACCTAAAAATGCACAGCTGTATTTGTATGGTTATGATGCGATTGCGTTGACAAAATACATCCACAGTACAGACAAATATGGGGATGTAATGAAGATATTAAACAGTTTTTCTACCAGCCTTATGTACTAAAATCCAAATATTAACTGTATTAATTTGTGTAAAACGTGTGTTTGATGTGAAACCACAGATTCTCCTTGGAGGCCCAATATTACAATCTCAGGTGAGCTGAAGGAGAAGGAGTCTGTCACTATAACCTGCTCAGCTTTCACTCCCTGTCCACAGAATACACAGAATACTGATCAATTTTTAAATATATATGTAAACAAAACCACTGATGAAAACAAGACATCTATTCCATGATAAATATTCAGAGCACATATTTAATGAATGCAGCTTTAAACAATAAAGCAACAAAGAAACATGATCACTTTGATATTACAAATGATGAATTAAGAACATTTAGGAAATTAGCAATCATTAGATGAAATTGTGTGATGAATTTGATCGATCATCTTCTGTTCTGTAATGTTGGTGGTGCAAAACCCTGTGACTCTGTGTTGTTTGTTAGTCTTTGATTACTTCTCTATGAGGCCAGGTTTCTTTAAAGATAACCCCAGACTTGGATGCTTTTCTTTTTTCATGTAAATTTGTTCTGCTTTGGTTTTTTATTTGTTTATTTGTTTGTTTTTTACCTATTTTTTCTTTGTTGTCAAAGTCAGCTTAGCACAAAAATAAAAACATGTTGATTTGATTTCATGTTGACTGATTCATGAATTCTGTTTTATTCTTTTGTTTGTAGTATATTAAAGGTAATGATACCATGTGATTAATTTACTTAAGTGGCCTTTTCACCAGATGTCTGTGTGAATGGATTTAATTTAACTCAAGTTAGTAAAAAGATCTTTGATGGTTTGTAAGTAATTTGAGACTTTTAAGATGCTGTAATATTTGACTTCCTCTATCACAGGATACTAGCAGGATGGACAAAAATATTTCTGCTTTGGTCGGGGGCGTCATGTGACACTTACAGCAGCTTTTCAACCAAACAAACTGATCTTTGTGCACTTTCTTAAATGCAAGTTCTCCTTCTGAACTTCCTTCTCTCTAACAGTTAGGCTACATGGTTCACTGTGATTCTGCTCAAAAAAATTCATTTCACTATAAAATCTTCACTTGGGCTCATTTGGTAAGAAAATATTTCACTGCTGTTATTCAATCATTTGCTGCACTAAAACTTTTAATTATTTATTCTTCTTTTACATGAACTGTGTTGTGTTATTATAGTTTTCCTTTCAAAGCAAAGCTCTACACATGTTGTTATTCACCATTAAGATAGAAATTATTTGGTTTCACAGGGAAAGTCTTTTGTTGTGAATCAGCTTTAAAAGACAGCAGGTACTGTGTTGAAACTTCATGTGTGAAAGGATCAAAAAACAGATGTTTTTGTTGGAAATGCAGGGATGGAGTTTCTGTGTGTGAACATGGTGACAGTCGGCATGTTACTGACTGTCCTCGTTGTTTCAGGTGAGCTGTTTGTTCAGTTAGTCAGTTTATAATTTAAACTTTTTATTTTAGAAACAAAGTGAACATAGAGCTTCTTTTTCCAAACTGTTTGTGCTTTAACTTGAAATTGAAATCCTTTATGAAGAAACTGTGAACAACAGAGTTTGTTGCCCATTTCATGCACTAAAGTAGACGGTTATTCAAACTATGTAATATAGCACCATAAATCCAAAATGGCAGATGGCAGGTGGTAGAAATGTGTCTGTCACCTCTGGAACATTTGTTAAAGCCTTTAATTGTACAAGAAACATACAGATACAAAAATCTAACTATAAGAATAATTTGATGAAAGTTTATGTTTGAAGTCTTGTTGGGAGTAGAAAATAAAAACCTCACTAAGTTTTACAATATTAATGTGTGAATGAGTTAAACATGACACTGTATTTACAGGTGCTTTGGATGGTTGTTCAAAAGAAGCAGACCTCCTCATAACTGGACCAAAGAAAATAGAAGCACTGAGTGGATCTTGTTTGCAAATCCCATGTAGCTTCAGACCCAGAGAAGAACAGACATTTATCAGCACAAGAAAAACCTTTGGAGTGTGGATTAAAACAGATTCTAGATTTAGGATAAATCCAAACAATGTGATCTTCAACAGCAGTGGAGCAGGTACCACCTATCCAATGAGTATTACTGGGAACCTGAGTCAGAAAGACTGCACCACCCTGTTTTCTAATTTAACCACACAATACACAGACACATACTTCTTCAGAGTAGAGAATGGACCATTCAAGGCGACAGCTTCTTGTGACCCTCTTGAAATAATAGTCAGAGGTGAGTTATTTTTAATAAGTTTATAACAAAAAACAATTTTGACATTTACTCTTGATTGTTTGATTTTCATCTATGTCTGCTGAGGAAATATTTGATCACAGTCACAATTATTGTCTTAACTAACAGCCTGAGAGGACGTTTATATTTCCTTATTATAATTTCTGCTCTGCTCTGTTCTGGATGTGATTACTGATTTCAGAAATTCTATGTGAATTTAGGAGGATGAGATCACAGGATGAGGTTTGAAGATTTTAAACATGCATAAACTGTAGTGTGCTCTTCATTTTTAATATGTATGTTTTATATGAAACCACAGATTCTCCTTGGAGGCCCAGTATTACAATCTCAGGTGAGCTGAAGGAGAAGGAGTCTGTCACTATAACCTGCTCAGCCTTCGCTCCCTGTC
>VUQS01072641.1:0-11413 GCA_015108495.1 Heterochromis multidens
AGGGCTGCATATTTTTCACACCTGGTTGCAAAGAGCAGAGGTAATCCTAAGGTGTTCTTTGACACCATTAGTGATATTGTTACTCCTGCTCCACCTGCTGCCCCAATTTCTTCAAATGAAGATTACAAAAATTCTTTCTTGCTAGAAAAAAAAAAAAATCAGTAATGTAAGAAAAAATATTTCTCCATCAGCATCTTCACTGTCTGTTCCTGGTCCAGCTCAACATGTTATTTTAGAACGTTTTTCATCTGTTTCTTTACCTGAGCTGGTAAAATTAGTGATTCAATGAAAGCATCCTCCTGTTCACTCGACATTTTACCTGCATCTTTATTCAAAAATGTCTTTCAGTCTATTGGTCCTTGTGTGCTCACTATGATCAACACCTCACTGGTGTCTGGTAAAGTCCCTGCTTATTTTAAGAATGCTGCTATCCACCCCCTTTTAAAAAAACCCAAGCTTGACCCTTCTCTTCTTAGCAGTTACAGACCGATCTCAAAATTACCATTTATTGCTAAGATTTTAGAAAAGGTTGTGGCTAAACAGCTTACAGCAGTTTTGGACAAATACAGTATTCTTGACAAGTAGAGCTCATTCCACTGTAACAGCTCTTCCTACAGTGTCCAGTGACATTTTGATGCAAAGCGATGCAGGAGAATGTTCTGTTCTGCTGATGTTGGACCTTACGTCGGCCTTTGATACTGTTGACCACCACATTTTGCTTGATAGGCTGAAATATTGGGTGGGTGTATCTGGATCTGCTTTGGAGTGGTTCACTTCAAATCTGTCTGAACGATGCTTTTCTGTGGCAGTTTCTAGGTACAGGTCTTCATCCACTTGCCTTACCTATGGTGTGCCACAAGGTTCTGTATTGGGGCCCTTATTATTTCTGTTATATCTACTTCCTCTTCAGCACATTTTGAGCACCTTTAAGGACATTTGTTATCACTTCTATGCAGATGACATTCAGTTATACATCTCTTTTAGGCCCCAAGATGTTTCTAAGCTGCAGATCCTGAATAGGTGCTTAGACTCCATTAAAGGTTGGATGGCTGACAAGTTTCTCTAATTTAATGAAGGAAAAACTGAAGTCCTTGTTTGTGCCCCTGACAGATTTATACTTATACCTAAGATAATGAAAGCTCTTGGTCCCCTTTCGACATTTGTTAAATCGTCTATCAGGAACCTTGGGGTAACCTTTGACTCTGCTCTCACTTTGGATGTTCATGTCAAATCTCTGGTTCGGTCTTGCTTTTATCACTTAAGAAATATTGCCAAATGAAGTCCTATTGTATCACGCACTGAACTGGAGATTGTTATTCATGCATTCATTTCGTCACGTTTGGATTACTGTAATTCATTGTTTATATGTCTAAGCAAAAACTCCCTGGAACATCTGCAGGTTGTTCAAAACAAGCACCAGCTTACATTATTGAACTTTTACAGCCCTATGTCCCTAGCAGGTCCCTGAGGTCTTGTGATCAGGGCCTACTTGTTGTACATCATACGAGGCTGAGAACTAGTGGCCCCCAGACTGGAACTCTCTCCCTCTGAGCCTGAGATCTGTGGACTCAGTGGTCTCTTTCAAGAAACAACTAAAAACTCATCTTTTTAGAATTGCGTTTGGTTAACTTTTTTTTGTTTTGTTTTGTTTTGTTTTAAATGCTCTGGTATTTCTTTGTGAATACAAAAGATCACTTTGTGATCTTTATCTTGAAAGGTGCTATATAAATAAAATTTTACTTACTTACTTACTTACTTACTGAGGTATATTATGAAAATAGTAGGATCCAGTGCATAAAATGGGTTGAAAGTCTAAATCTCACAACCTCTTTAATTCTAAGTATTACAAAAAATAAAATATAAAAAAATGCATTAATTAATAATGAGAGCATTGATTTTTTTTTTATGGTACAGGAACAGAGAGTGACAGAGGAAGTCAGGGTAGAAACCACTAATATAATGAGCCCTAATTCACACACATTCCCTGAGGTCGGTGCCAACTGCACCCATCAGTACTGACCTGCGACCTCTCAAACTGACCCTGTCCCCAGAATGCTGCGACCCCCAGCTGCACCACGGACCACCACATTCACCTCCACAAAATGCCCCACTCAGTTCACTAATACTTGTTAAACGTAGCACAGAGTATGAGGACAGCAAGAGAGATTGGGTCTGGATTATGGTGGGGAGTGAAAAATGAATACGCTGATAAAGCAGTGAGAAAAAGAAGACGAAAACTCAAGAGGAAAAAAAAAACACGTATATGCATCCTCTCAGCTCTCTTGCCCAAGGCTGTTTATCTTTCAGACTGAGTTAAACATAAGCCTCTTATAACTCTCCACATACCAGACAATATCACAGTGGCCCCGCTTTACCAATATAAACATAGGCTCTTTATCAAAGAGAAGCACGACTCATTCAAACATATAGGCCCTTTGTCCTAACTTAATTTACTGCACCCTATACAAAGATCCTTTATTGGATTTAAGCTTTCTAAATGTTTAATGGGGAATTTTGAGGGGGTCGGGGTCTGTTGATGAAGGTTAAAGGGGCTTCAAGTGTTTACCTTATAAAACCACAGTGGTTTCTTATCATGCACAGATCTGTGGACTATCAGTATGGAAAAGGCCCAGGTCATGCAAAAACACGCTGTGTGTTATTTCCACAGAGAGAGGGAATTGTCTGACACAACACAGGTCCATCCACGCAGATGGGATTGTGGTTTTCTGCGGGGAAATTCACGTTTCCTTGCTGTGTTAATAGCAGAGATGATTGTTTCAACTCTGTTCACAGTAACTGAGGCTTTTCTGATACACAACAGAGTGTTGCATCATCCTGTATTATATAAAGTTTTCGAGCTTTTCCTTGTTGAAAGCAATAAGCAGAGCACAGCCGTGGTTTAACTGGCGTTCTGGGGGCCCCTGTCATGAGTGAGTATGCGCGCACACACATACAGAAGGGCAGAGTGAGGGATGGCTTGGCAGTAAGAGCGACTCCAGCTTCAGAGTTGGTCTAAGGGGAGCTGTGCTGGGAGAGAAATAGACTTCAAAATCTGCACAGCTTTCCCTCTGTGTTCACTGTGGGGTGGTCTCTCTTGGTTTCTTTCTCCACTTTTCTATATTTCTATCTCCTCAGTCCCTCTCTCATTACTTTGAGGTGGTCTGTTTCTGTCTTTCCAACTCTCTCCGGCTCCCTCTTTCCCAGCCCACCTCCCCCCCACTGCTCCCCCCACTTGGTCATACTCGCTCCTTTGCTTACTCCTTTTATCGTCAAATCTCTCTCGCTCTCTCCCCCCTCTCATTTCCTCGTCTTTCTCAAATCCTTCCTTTTCTCCTCATTTTGTTTACTGGCATGCACAAACATAAAAATACTCATCATGCCTCTGTATTTGCTGGCTAAAACTGTGCATGTGTGTGCGTGCAAAGTTGGAGAATGTAGGTGAAAGGAATAAAACCACACTGAGATAAAGAGAACGATTCAGGGACTGCAAGAAAACAAAGTCTTGCTGATGCAATGATTATTGTGGGCCAGCATTTTTTAGCCAATTGTTCTCTGTGTGTGTGTGTGTGTGTGTGTGTGCACGTGTGTGTGCTTTACTTTGTTCAGTATTAGTTCAGTATTTTAATTTTGCTATTCTGACTGGTGTTTTTCTGTCTCTGCCTCTTTTTTTCTTTTCTGTGATTTTATAAGCCTGGAGGTTGGTGTCATATGACCCATTTGCATGTTTTTTCAAGTCCAGTAAAACTGGCCTAAATGCCCCATATTTCTGTTCCCCTGGCTGCTTGGTAAAGGTAAGTGCCAACTTCCAACCCCCCTACACCCCACCCACTCTCTCTCCCCACACACACATACACACACTCAGACACACATGGGTAAACTCTAGTCATGGTATACCACAGGAAAAGTGTAAAGTAACACTGCCTCTTAAAAAGGGGTGGCAAAAGGTCCTGGGACTAAAAGTAGAGTAAAATGCAAAGACAGACATATTAGAGAAGCCGTGTGTTTGTGCGTCTGTATGTGTGTGTGTTTCGAGCAAACTCGTCTCAAGAAATGATGGCATAGTAAAAAGCCAGGCAACGGGATTACAACAGACCAGAGTAGTAAGAGAGAGTGTGTGTGTGTGTGTGTGTGTGTGTGTGTGTGTGTGTGTGTGTGTTAGTTATAAATAGTTGGATCATCTGGAGTACATTAGAGGTACAGTGTTTAAGTGAACAGGTCCGCTACCTGCAGCCACAGAAACCTCAGAGCAGATGCTGCCAAGCCCCAAGCTGGACACACACGCGCACAAAGCAAAGCATAAAGAGAAGAAGAAAGAACAAGAAGGGAATTGAATCAAAAAGGCAAATTAATTTTGCAAAAAATGGATCAAACAAAGCATTGATCAAAACAAAAAGGTGGGACATCTAAGAGGAAGTGTCTTACGCAATAACAGAACTTGACCGTGGTAAATTTTGGCTCTGTAGCTTTAAGGTAAACATGGGTTATTAGGAAAGGCACCACTGGGATGTCAGCTCTCCTATTAAAGGGTGGGCCTGATGTGAATTTAAAGGGAAGAAAAACATAATGTCTGAACAAGGTTGTTTAGCTTAGAAGTGGCTAACACTTCCTGAGGCCACACATATATAATCAGCACCTGCATGAACTAAGGTATAAATCCTCATTCTACCCCGTACACATAAAATATGCATGTAAAGAAGCTTAAATTCTGATATAATTTGATCCACGCTGTTAAAACCTCTTAGTCTTTATTATTTATATTGTGTAAATGAAGTGTATAAAATGTAAATGTATCCATTTACACTTTGAAACCCTGTTATTTTTTATAAAGACAGCTGTTTGGATAGGGAGCTTTTCAAGTGTAACTACTTTGTGTCAGTTTATCCCCACTACAGCCCTTTACAAATCTACACAAGCAACAAGAACGCTTTTTGATCTTTAAGAAAATCCTCAACTTGCTGCATTTTATTTCCAACTTTTTCCATAAATCCAACCCCCCCCCCAAATCAGGAGTTGGTTCAGGAAGTGGACCCTCCCCCCATAGCACATTTACACACTGAAACCTGAGCCACAGGAAGTGGTCCTGCACAGCATCATGTCAGGGCGTACAAATTATTCACCGTTTGAAAAATGCACTTTTTCTCATCTCCTGTATTTTCCCTACTGCCCCCTGATACTCCTGCCTTGTCTCCTTCTCTCCGTTTACTGGTTTATATTTCTGGTCCTCCAGAGAGCAACAGTCAGGGAGACAAAAAAGCCCCGCTACCTGTGTTATCTCAAAATGAGCTGCATTCGGACTAAAAACGACCTGCCGCCGCCGCTGCTGCTGCTGTGGGTGTACAGGCCCCCAAAATTCCGGGAAATATTCTGCTGTGGTGTTCCCTGAAGACTTGTGGTATTCCTGCCCACAACGCTTTTGTGGAATTTCCTAAATGGATAAAAAGCAGGTTTATTTGAACTCTTCTGAACAGTGAAACATTCACAGATCTACCTTATCGCCACATGGGTGTTTTACTGTATAAATCTAACTGCAAAAAGGCTGAGGGAGAGACTAAAAAGAACTGTTTTGTATGGGTAGGATGAAAATAGAGTTAAAAAGACAATAAAACCACCGAGCTGAACACAAAATGTGGGTGAATTACATTGTAAAAAACCTCCTTTTAGTGACCTCACCCCTTTTCTTAGCAGGTCCAGTCAAAACATGATGAAAATTACATGTTTTTATTTTTTAATTATTATTAAAATTAGATACAGGAAGTCTTCTTTTTTTTTTAATTGTCCTATTAAATTTCAACACTGCTACTTTAGTTTAGAGGACTACTTCTGTTAACATATACCAAAAAAAAGGATGGGTGTGGCTCAGGTGGGCAAACAGGGGCTTGGTGGTTTAAACACTGGTTTAAACTACTCATCTACTGTTATTTAAAGGTGATTACTAAATTCTGTGGCAAGAAAGGGGACCTTTTATTCTTATTTCCAGAGCCATATTTATATCCTTGGATTCTGCTACAATATCCTTGCACGATTCATAGTTCACAATAATCCTTATTTATCTTATGCTGTCCCTCAGTGTAGCCACTCACTGTCTGAAAAGTGGGAACTTTCTTCTGAGTGGCTGCCTCTTGCGAACAGGAGGTTTGAATAGCAGGTGAGTGGGACATGACAGTAAATAAGGAAGAGCAAAGCAAAATGGGTGCCCTGTAACATATCTGCAAATTGCTGATTGCCAGACTTCTTTACAAACACTCAATCTTTGTTAGCGGTAGTAATTTTTAAATGTGACTTCAACCTCCTCTAACCTATAATGCCTTTTGGTGAGTATGCGACATTCTCAAGACCTCTGTGCAGCACTGTGATGTAATTTTGGAGCCTGCTCTCTGTGTTGAGGCGGCATGTGGCTTATTATTCTGTCTTTGTGCAATATCATACCAAATGTTATTCAGTGAGAAATATGTTTCCCATGAGGACAGTGAACTAGCCAGCTTATGTTGTGTATGTCTGCCATGGCTACTACTGGACCCTGGGAATGTGCACACAGCACTAGAATGACTGAGTTGTTGGCCATTAGGAAGTGTCTACTCACCTCATCCTGCCAAGACTGCGACTGTGTGGATTATTATGCTGAGGTCAGGGGGGGAGGAGGTTGTGTTAAGTGAAGTTTAGAAGAGCACTGACCAAGCACACTTTTCCCTCAGGCATGTGGTCAAGGGACAATTGAGGGCACACACACACATACCTTCAACCTCATGCACACATTCATACCCACAATTGGATTCTGAAATAAACATCTTGCCCCATAATACCCCTGGGCTAGTTGGCCCATTGGCCCATTCTGGTGACCCTTGTTACCATGGTGATTAAATATTGGGAGCCCTCATCTGCAAACATTTAGCCAGTGTCACCCCTAATCTGCCTAATGTCACTCTGCCGCTACAACCTACAGGAGATAGCGACACGCATAAACATGCAATTGAAGATCAACACTGTGCCACAAAACAGCTGAAAAATAAGCACATCTTCCCCCGTCACTACAGCCAAGTGCAAAACATGTAAGAAAAATATATGTTAAATATAGTTTAATAGAAAGGAGTATCAAACACGTTTTATAGTTTCATTTTTGACAGAAACAGCACTCATACTCCATTCTTCAATTCTGTAAGTTTCAAATACCAAATTGTTGGAACTGGATAATTTTTTTTAACAATTCAGCAATGTGAACGCAGTGTTTTAGGTCCTTTTTATTTTTTATGCAATTCAAGTTTTCATTCAGCAACAAAGACATATGTCACATATCTATATCAGCTATTTTTTTAGTCATTATATTACCATTGGCTGTCACATTCAACCTCCTGACCTCTGAACTATGACACACCAGTTCTCTTCCTCCAGGCCAAACCATCATGAGCGCCATGCCTCAGGTCACTTACAAAACAGAGCAGGAGAGTGTGTTATGTTTAGTAATAAGTCATTAAATCCTTTCAAAAAAAGCAATAATTTTCAAGTTGTATGTTACTCATGATTTTTCACATACAAGAAACAAGCCAAAAGTCATGGAAAGAGTATAGAAATGGGTACACCGTCATGGTATATCTGATACGATGCCAATCCACTATTTGCCCTCATAGACAGTATAAAAGATTCATATAAAAGATTGTTTTGTTCTGTCTATGGTTGCACCAAAGCTTCTGACATACTTCCAATTCCAAAAAATACTGCTTGGTCGTTTCTGCTCTTTTTTAGCTCTTTATCCAATTTCTTCACTCAGTAGTGTACTTGTGTGCAGATCAATATGCTAAGAATAGAGTTGTATGTGCTAAATATGTACTTCACTGTAGTGTGATGTACCGGGATGTCAAAACCAGCTGCTGATATGACAGAACGTTGCCCTCCTGCATTAACCCAAAAGCACTATCCTCAATTGTTGTTTGGTCCCATGTTCCCTGTGGTGGCCTTGATAATAAATTTTGTGTACACCTCCATTATTCTGAGCATGCAGGGGTCTGGTAATGGACCCACCATGCTTTTGTAGAATCCACTCCTGCAAAGAACACTAATAAGTTCCATCCATCTTCTTCCACTTATCCAATTAAGGGTCGCAGGGGGCTAGAGCCTATTCCAGCTGCCATAGGGCAAGAGATGCGGTACACCCTGGACAGGTCGCCAGTCTGTCGCAGACAGACAGCCATTCGCACTCACATTCACACCTATGGGCAATTTAGAATCACCAGTTAACCTAACCCCAAATAACTGCATGTCTTTGGACTGTGGGAGGAAGCTGGAGCACCTGGAGAGAACCCATTGGGAGAACATGCAAACTCTATATAGAAAAGTCCTTGAAAGACCAGATGGTGAATTCAAACCCAGGACCTTCTTGCTGTGAGGGAACAGTGCTAACCATAATGCCACCAGGCTGCCCAGATGAATAAGTTATTAATAATGTAAGGAACAGTGAACAAAAACTAAACTAAAAACTAAAATGTGAAACATTGGTATGTGTGTGAGACTGGGATGTTTATCTACATGTCTTTGAGACAGCTGCCTTCACAAAGTGTTGTGTTTGAATGTAATACCTACCTGAGATGCCTGTGCTGAATTTCTGAAATCTCGCTCCATGCCATTACTCTGAGTTGTGAATAATGTGCTGTTTGGAAGAGCAATGCAACTGTCTGACTGCACATAACAGTGCCAGCCACACAGGAGAACTGGCTGTGTGTCAGTATCACTGGTGATGAATCACAAAGCTTATTCTAAGAAGAATAAGAAAGAAATGTAGAAATTTAACTTCACCTTCATGGAAAAGAGCCAGTAGCATGGCTCAGCATTACTGTTACTGAGCCATGACTAAAAGAAGCCTATCCTCCTGAATGCTAAGTGTTGCCTTCTCTCCTTACTAAAACAAACTTGACTAACCACCCTTGAGAACTGTAACACCTTTAATGGTGTATATTAGCAGTATTAACTTAATGTAAATTTGTTTCTGATCACCCAAACGCACGTTGATCAAATTATCGGATCAATCAAATTAGGTGTGAGAAAGTAGGGAGATTCTTCCTCTCTTCTTCATTGACCTGTAGCACAAGGCTCTCACGCTGACCTCCCCTGACATCTTGTTTTCATTGGTTTTTCTTGTTTTATTGGAATGAATAAAGTAACAGATACAAGTGTCATCAGGATTATATCTGTGTTACTAACGTCAACACATGTTAAACATCCATGACACTTTACATGTAATAAGTCCTGCAAATCTGTGAACATCTGTGATTTTGGGAGTTCTTGTAGGCAGCAAGTGTAGATCGTCGCCATTGTTTAACTGGAAACAATGGACCGGCTGTGAGTAGAACGTGGAAGTGATTGTGCAACTAGCTAACTGTTCAGGCCCTACAGCTTTTAAAAACATCAGCTGTCCAACATAGATGAGCAATGTTCAGGTCAAAGGAGCCGGCTGATCAGCAAAAATGAGAACTGCAAAGCGAAAAATAAACATTTCTGATAAAAACAAATTTAATTAATTTTAAAAATAAAGAAACAAATTAAACATATTCGGGCAAGAACTCAGCTTGTCCCTCTCATTAACAGCTGGTCTCTATTGTAAACAGTTGGCATGACAGAGGGGAAATATCCAGATCGAAGTGTTGTGGTCGGTCACTTACGGTGAGAAAACAAAATTACAACAAAGTACCAAAGAAACTCTACAACAGTATATGTAGATATTTGTGATATGTTTTGCATACATTAACTGGTTATTATTTTATTATGACCACCCTAACACAGCAAGCTGGCTATGTGGTGTGTTCACTGACCAACAAACAGTGGTAAAATGATAATTGTTGGCTGGTAGATGCCTTGAAAATATACATAAAATATGTAATATGAAATCACAAAATATGCACTGATTGCAATTTCTTGACCTGCCAAAACCATTTTTTGCCAATTCTGATTTTCTTTCTAAGAACCATAACTGACAGCATATACAAAGAAAATTTATTTTCATAATGAAAGAAATCATTAAACTTTGCAATTTCTTCCAAACTGCACTAAGCTACAGGATCTTCTCTCAGCTAAAGCTCTGAAAATAAAGTGTTCTGCTACTGGAAAGAGGTACAAATAATGAAATGAAAGTGAGCTCTGCAAACCCACCTTTGCCAAACCTATTTTACCCTTCCAAACAAAAGCAGGTGCAACAGATTTATAAAGAAAAAAAAAGTCAGTTATTTTCACCATTTCCCAGTATGTTTATGACTTCACCAGATAACAGCACATCAACCCTTTCCTTTTTTTTCATTCATTTCCATAATTTTGGACTGCTTTGGTCTTCTCACTGCTCATACCGAGGCTCATACCGAGGCTGCTGGCTTGTGGCTGTTTCTCAACTCTGGCTAGCTTTAGCTTTAGACACTTTCCTTTTGTTAGCTTCTTCAAACTGGGGATGTTCAGTTGGGTGATTCAAGTGTCTCCTTGGCTTTGTTGTCATGAAAATTGTCATTGTGGTTCTTCTACAATTTACTTTGGTGAACTTTGTGTCTTCTTCACTCACAGTGAAGAATTGGCTAATAGCCACAGCTGCATGTGAGTGTGTGAGGGACTATTTATCTGCACCACTGTGTGCGTGTTGCTCTCACGTGTAAAGGACCAGCTTGTAATATGTGAGACATACTGGCTGGTGGATTGGTGCATCTCAGTGCAGCTGAAATTTTCAACACTTTGCACCATGTATAAAGTTGCAAATACACACAGTGTCAGATTAGTTTGCAGAGTTTGGCTAACCTCAGCAGTGCTAGCAACAGCAGCCTTGCTTTCTTCCATGCCCGCGTCCACATCCTGGTGCAGAAATACACTATATTGCCAAAAGTATTCACTCACCCATCCAAATCATTTAATTCAGGTGTTCCAATCACGTCCATGGCCACAGGTGTATAAAATCAAGCACCTAGTCATCCAGACTGCTTCTACAAACATTTGTGAAAGAATGGGTCGCTCTCAGGAGCTCAGCGAATTCCAGCGTGGTACCGTGATAGGGTGCCATCTGTGCAACAAGTGCAGTTGTGAAATTTCCTTGCTACTAAATATTCCACAGTCAACTGTTAGTGGTATTATAACAAAGTGGAAGCAATTGGGAACGACAGCAACTCAGCCACGTAAAATCACAGAGTGGGGTCAGCAGATGCTGAGGCGCATAGTGCACAGAGGTCACCAACTTTCTGCAGAGTCAATAGCTACAGACCTCCAAACTTCATGTGGCCTTCAGATTAGCTCAAGAACAGTGCATAGAGAGCTTCATGGATTTCCATGGCCGAGCAGCTGCATCCAAGCCTTACATCACCAAGCACAATGCAAAGTGTCTGATGCAGTGGTGTAAAGCACGCCGCCACTGGACTCTAGAGCAGTGGAGATGTGTTCTCTGGAGTGAGGAATCACG
>VUQS01072646.1:0-10407 GCA_015108495.1 Heterochromis multidens
CGTTGAGGAGGAAGTGAAGGTTTGAACAGTTTATATCTCTTTTTAAGTCATTGCACTTAGAGCCAAAACACAGAAAAGTATTAAATAATCAGTCACAAAGATCCAAAAAGATAGATTGTCTTCTACTTTGGTTCCTAGGTGTTACCACTTAAATTTCTTATTCACACTGCATTTTGGTTTTAAATTAATTTCATCATTAAAATTGACCACCTGACATTGATTGTGTATTCAAAAGGCCAAGAACGCCCTGGCTCATGCTGTTCAGTCAGCCCGCCATGACTGTGATCTGCTCAGAGAGCAGTTTGAGGAGGAGCAGGAAGCCAAGGCTGAGTTGCAGCGAGGAATGTCCAAGGCCAACAGTGAGGTGGCTCAGTGGCGATCCAAATATGAGACTGATGCTATCCAGCGCACTGAGGAGTTGGAGGAGGCCAAGTACATGAATCCTTTCTATTTTTTTATGAATAAAAGTTCAATATTTTATCACCTTTATTTTGTAATAGAATTAATATAAGAAAATCCTTGCCCATTACAGGAAAAAGCTTGCCCAGCGCCTGCAGGAGGCTGAGGAATCCATTGAGGCTGTGAACTCCAAGTGTGCCTCTTTGGAGAAGACCAAGCAGAGACTGCAGGGTGAGGTGGAGGACCTCATGATTGATGTGGAGAGAGCTAATTCTCTGGCTGCCAACCTTGACAAGAAGCAGAGGAACTTTGATAAGGTAAGTGGTGGAAAACACAACACCTCAACACAATACTAAACCCATCCCAAATGAAATTTTCTACCTATATACTTCTAGGTATTGTCAGAATGGAAACAGAAGTATGAGGAGAGCCAGGCAGAGCTGGAAGGAGCCCAAAAGGAGGCTCGTTCTCTCAGCACAGAATTGTTCAAGATGAAGAACTCATATGAAGAGGCTCTGGATCAACTGGAGACCATGAAAAGAGAGAACAAGAACCTGCAGCGTATGTCAACTGCTATCAGCATTCAAGCCAGATAATTATTTTTTTAACAGTTGTGAAGAGTCTGAGATTGCTTGTCTTTCTTGTATTTACTCTGCAGAGGAGATCTCTGATCTGACCGAACAAATCGGTGAAACTGGAAAGAGCATCCATGAGCTGGAAAAAGCCAAGAAGGCTGTAGAAAGTGAAAAGGCTGAAATTCAGACTGCCCTTGAAGAAGCAGAGGTTTAATCTTTTATATGTCAATATTTTCTATTTTGATTATTCTTTAACTTTGCTATACTAATACTTATTTAAACTGATATCAAAAATGTTTCAATATCATGCGACAACAGTCATTTGGTACTTATCTGACTTTTCTTGCAGGGTACTCTGGAGCATGAAGAATCCAAAATTCTTCGTGTTCAGCTTGAGCTCAACCAGGTCAAAGGTGAGATTGACAGGAAGCTGGGAGAGAAGGATGAGGAGATGGAGCAGATCAAGAGGAACAGCCAGAGGGTGATTGACTCCATGCAGAGCACTCTTGATGCTGAGGTCAGGAGCAGAAATGATGCCCTGAGAGTCAAGAAGAAGATGGAGGGAGACCTGAATGAGATGGAGATTCAGCTCAGCCATGCCAACAAACAGGCTGCTGAGGCCCAGAAACAACTGAGGAATGTCCAGGGACAGCTCAAGGTGAGTTTTTTTTTTTTCCTGATCATTTGTTAAAGAAATAGAATAGGTACTTATTTATTAATTTATTTATTTCATCAGGATGCCCAGCTGCACCTTGATGAAGCTCTCAGAGGACAGGAAGACATGAAGGAGCAGGTCGCCATGGTGGAGCGCAGAAATGGTCTGATGATGGCTGAGATTGAGGAGCTGAGAGTTGGTCTGGAGCAGACAGAGAGAGGACGCAAAGTGGCTGAGCAGGAGTTGGTTGATGCTAGTGAGCGTGTTGGACTGCTTCACTCTCAGGTTTGTTTTTAACTTCAAGAGAAATTTAATGTCATGTCATTTTAATTAAGAAATACATTATACATTTACTGTAAATATACAGTATGTTAACTTGCAACATATTTGCGCAATTTTTCCTAAACCTTCAGAACACCAGTCTTCTGAACACCAAGAAGAAGCTAGAGGCTGATTTTGTGCAGATCCAGGGTGAGGTGGATGATGCTGTGCAGGAAGCAAGAAATGCTGAGGAGAAAGCCAAAAAGGCTATCACTGACGTGAGTTTAAATCTCTAACTCTTCTGTTCTATTAAATGCTTCACTTCTTTGCAGTGATGATATAAAGTTTATTGCAGATTTTTAAATAAATTAATTAAATGGAGAAGATAATTTTAGGCTGCCATGATGGCTGAGGAGCTGAAGAAGGAGCAGGATACCAGTGCTCACCTGGAGAGGATGAAGAAGAACCTGGAGGTCACTGTCAAGGACCTACAGCACCGTCTGGATGAGGCAGAGAACCTCGCCATGAAGGGTGGCAAGAAGCAGCTCCAGAAACTGGAGTCCAGGGTATGAACTATGTATAAATTTAATTGATTTAAATATAAATTAAGATTTTGATTGCATCATATGAACTTCACTTTTTTTTCTCTGTACTCAGATATTCATGCAAAGCTAATTGTTTATCATGACATTAAAGGTGCGTGAACTGGAGGCTGAACTTGAAGCTGAGCAAAGACGTGGAGTTGATGCTGTCAAAGGAGTCCGCAAATATGAGAGGAGAGTGAAGGAACTCACCTACCAGGTAAATCCTTTTTTGCCAACAACAAGCATATTTACTCTTTGATTCTGCTTAAACACTTCTTTAGTAACAGTTGTTATCTGTGTAGACTGAGGAAGACAAGAAGAATGTGACCAGACTTCAGGATCTGGTGGACAAGCTGCAGCTCAAAGTTAAGGCTTACAAGAGACAGGCTGAGGAAGCTGTAAGTGAACTGCATTAATTGATAATATGACATTTACAGTTGAAGTTAATGTTAGATTATAATATTACCATTAATAACTAAAATAATATAACTTAAAATCTTTCACAGGAGGAGCAGGCAAATACTCATATGTCCAGACTGAGAAAGGTCCAACATGAGCTAGAGGAAGCTCAGGAGCGTGCTGACATTGCTGAGTCCCAGGTCAACAAGATGAGAGCCAAGAGCCGTGATGTTGGAAAGGTGGTATTTCATTCTCTTTGACAGTATTATATCTTAACCATATGTATATATTTCATATGAATGTTATGATTTTTACATACTAACTCTTAAAGTACATAAGTTAATGCCAAGTTGCAGGACACTCTTCCATGTTATTGTTGATGACAAATCCAATCTTCACCCAAGTATCCTACCATAAATTGTTGCTATACTTTTTCCATTAGTACAGATTGAATATTATTGTATTCTTACTACAATATATCCCTAAAAGCACTGACTCCATGTACTATATTTTTGTCTTGCTTTCAGGGAAGTGACTCTGCTGAATAAGAAACACGATCCTGTTGCAGATTTAAGAGTTCATACAATATGAACATGTTTCTCTGTAAATCTTCAATAAATGTATCTGTCAAAAGTATTATGTTTTTTTTTAGTTCTTGGCATGTTTGACAATAAGAATTACATAAAACTAGGGTGCCAGTTCAGCTCACTGAGTAGAGCAGGCAACCCATATACTGCAAAGCTAAACGCAAAGGTCCAGATTCAAATCCACCTTGTGGCCATCCACTACGTGTCTTCTCCTGTTTCTTCTCCTGATTTCCTGTCTTCTCTCTACTGTCTTATTGCAATAAAGGCTAAAATGCCCAAAAAATATATTTTGAAAGAATTGCATAAAACTGTATTTAACCATTTTAGTCAGGCCAAAGTAAATTTTTGGCCATTTAATTTTGGTATTTTTGTTTTTTTTAATGATGTTTGGGGGGGTGTCACACCTTTACATAGTTTACCAGACCGGAGGTTTTAATTCAAGATTACAATTATAATTGACAGAAAAAAATAGAATTGTATACATTGCATTTACATATGGAAAATCTACAAAGCTCAAAACATATTAGACAAGGTATGCACTGTATATTTAGCTAGCAAAGTAGTATCCTTCAAATTACCCAATAAAAACAGAATAAACTTAATTTCTAACAAGAGCTTCTAACAATACAAATACAATTTTGTAGCTCGTGATTATTTTCACGTTTAAATCCCATAATTTTTGTCACTACATAATTTACAAGGTGGCATACCACACTATTATTTATTGCCACCCTTCTTCATATCTTTCTTTACAGCTCCCTTTCCCTTTCCATGCTGTGCCTTTTCCCTGCCCTTTCCTGGGTCTCCTTTCCCTTTTTGTCCTTCTTGAGCCATTTCTTTCTCCAGCTGAGTTGCGTGAGTCTGTTCATTCAGGGAGAAGCAGTCTACATCTGGACTGATATGGCTGGTCACAAGCTTCCCCTGTTCACGTGAGTATGTAGTTACAGGACGTGCTTTACTGGCTGCACCTTTGTTGGGAGATGGTGGCATTGAGTTGTTTTTTCTGGGACAGGAATGGCTTGGAGAGTGATGCCTAGACTTAACATCTTCCTTCGGAACAAGGTTCAAGTCAAAGGACAGGGGTCTGCCACATACTGGACTCAGAGGGATCACCAGATTGTCCCCTGAGGCTCCGAGAGTTAGGTAGACGTCTGGGACTGCAGTTGGCTCATTGGTGTTCTTCTGTTCATTTGTCAGAAAAGAGTAGAGTAAGTACTGAAGGCACTTCTTTTATTATGTCAATACCTTTGGGTAATCAGTTATCTTACAGCTTACCTCCTGAGGTGTGAAGCTCACAGATACACTCACTGTCACCTGTAACATGTCACATGTCATTGAACTCAAACAGTGTTTCAGGATCTTATCGGCTTTCATTTACTGGGATTTCAGCCTTTCCATTTCAAGTTCAAGAGGCTTCAAGAAAGGAGAATCCATTTACCAAAAACAGAAACATAACTAAAGAATTGATCATTTAAAGCTGGAAATAAGTTAGACCTGTTTTTAAAGAGTAGCAAGACTGGTAAATTGTTATAATCTACTAATCTGTGTTTACATTACTTCTAAATGTATATTTTTTCTCACACTACACTTGAATCTAATGAAAATAACAATTTACCTTAGCTGGGAAATCAGACTTCTTCTGAAATTCTGTCTCAGGAATAAGTGAAGCAGATTTGGGTAAGGCCTTGGTGGAGCCAGACTCTCTGTAAGTCATTTGAGGTTGTGAGGTAGGTCTGGAACAGCTCTTCTTTGAAGTTGTTGGTCTAGTCACTGTGATCTGTGGTAGTAGAGAGACCTTATACAACAAAAATCTGACAAAAGACTGTTGCGCTGGCAAGTGTTTTGCAGCAAGACCTGTGATTTATTAAAATATAATCAATGGTAGAATGTTGTTAAAGCTGTTTATTGAGAATGCCAACATGACAGAGCTGTATCTGAATTTGGAGCCATGAAAGAAATTTCTGCCATGATAATCTAGTTATTGTATTGTAGACACAAATCAAGACTTACAAGAAATAGGCTGAGGACTAAATAATGGGTCATTTACAGTTAATTTAATGGTTGAATACTATGGGAGTCCTGTCCAAGTATAACATACTGAGAAAGACACATGCTGTCCTGCATGCAATTTACTTTTGTGGGAATGTGACAAAAAAATAACGTAACCACATTTATCACACTTTTCTTAATTTTCACACTACCAATAATTTAGATGTTGTGTAACTTACTGGGATTTCAGCCTTTGTATGTCTACTTATTTCTTTTCCTTCAGAATTTCCACTTATCCCTGGCAGGGTAGGAAGTGCAACACGCTGATCATCTAGTCGTTGTGACTGACTGGAGGTGATGATTTTGAAGAATGCTTCAGCTTCTGCACCTGTGATTGAGAAGCAAGGGTTATTCCTGACATCTCAGAGACAAAATACAGATATTTGACCTCAAGCGCACTGTGCATTTTTCTGACCTATGGTTACATTATTCAAAGCACTCCCGTTGTGTGTAGGTGAGGAAGGTGTGCTTCTGCTGGGTTGTAAAAAGCAACGTTGGTCTTCCATGCGTCCACTTTGTATACGACTTATCATTTTAAGGAACTGCTCCTGCTCATCTGCAGATACTTCCTAAAAATTTTTACAGAAAGATATGCCGTAAGAAGTGGGACAGCTCTCAAAAAATATATCAAACAGAGGTTGCCACTAAATAATCAAGACAACCGTATTATTTCTTCAAAAGCCTGGAGGATGACCCTTACTTAACAATTATAAGATTACAGGGCAAGAAAAGTATTAGTAATACAATAAGCTGAGTAATGTGTGGTATGAACACTGACCTGCCAACGCTGTTCAGTTTTGACGCGGTTTAAGGAGGCAGACCTCTGTAGAGGTTTACCAGATGTGCCTGACATAAGATTATTTTTGCGCTGAGCTGATGGGGTACCCAGATTCTGGAAGATGTGGGGTGCAGAACATCTCTGTTCATCCATCCTTGAGCCCTGTGGAAAAAAAAAGTTTGATCAAAGCAAACTGATAAATCTTTATGTGCAAAAAATCTGTGGATACTTAACAAAGAAACAACTATCAACAACTTTTCGCAATGCTATATATGGGGCCAACCTGGACTTTGGAAACCAGATAACACAAGTAGCTTGCATCCATCTCAGCAGCAGTTGGTGTTAATGTGGTACCTCCATTTTGTATACCAGGTAATGAAGGAAGGGACACTCTCTGATCATCCAGCCGTCGGCTCTGTGAGCTGGCCAGCAAGCTGAAGAAATGATCAGATTCTGGGCATTGGATTTTAGAAAAGAAATAAATGTTAAATGTGTAAATGTGTACACTGTTGTATATCAACATGCAAAAGCAATTAATTTTTAATTGGGGAAAAACATCAAATTCAAAAATCAGGAAAGAAAACTTCCTGTATTCTGACCTTGGGGGATTTCACTCTGACTGAAATGGCGCTTGGGTGTGGACTGGGGAGTAGCATTTAGGACACATCGCTGTTCATCCATTCGGCCACGGTAGGAATTACTAATTAGGGTAAAAAAATCTTCCTGTTCAGCTGGAGTCAAGAACTAGATGGGATAATGTGAATATAGTTGAGTGAATGAATAATGAGAAACATAAATGGCATGCAAAAAGAAACAGGAACATCTAAAACCTCACTGGTTAGTGTGGATGTCATTTAATGCAGTTTCTTTGTTTGGGTTGAGGGCATACCTGTTTTTGAGGTTTTTTATCCTTACTCTTTGGTCGTTTCATGTCTGAACTGGAGCTGAAGGAGGCTGAACGTGACGGGCTTAAACCAGATTCAGACTGATCTTTGTTTGATGAAGACAGTGTCTCTGGGGGTAAGATTTGAGGTAATGAACACCTTTGGTCATCCATTCTGGAGCCCTGAAAATGGATAAGGCCAGCATTTTTGATGAATAGGTCAACTATAAAAACCTAAAAGAATGTGGTTATTAAACACTAGAAATCCACACTAACAAGCTGAGTTGAATATTAAAAATGACATATCGGAGCTTTCAAAAGCTGTGGAAAACCTGCCTCATCTCAAGTGTTTTAATATGGCATCCCCATGAAAACAGACTTAAAGCAGTTAACATCATCATTTAAAGTATGAGTCAAGATCAACGCAGCATTTTGGCACTTTATAGTCTAAGAGCAGATGATTAAAGTACTTTCTTCTTTGACAAAGAAAATTCCTTACTTGAACTTTAGAGACCATGTAACATAAGTAGCTTGAATCTCCCGTAGAAGTGCTATTTTCATTCTGTAATCCTGGTAATGATGGAAGAGACACTCGCTGGTCATCGAGCCGTCGGCTCTGAGTGTCAGCCAACAGATTGAAAAACAT
Source organism: Heterochromis multidens (assembly GCA_015108495.1). Taxonomy (NCBI): domain Eukaryota; kingdom Metazoa; phylum Chordata; class Actinopteri; order Cichliformes; family Cichlidae; genus Heterochromis; species Heterochromis multidens. Next base: position 7,817 of record VUQS01072646.1, read on the forward strand.
TTCAGGATCTGAAACTGATAAAATACAGCAATAAAGTAATGCAAATTTTTAATATAAATATTCAATCTGTCTGAACCTGGAGCAGTCAGGTTCAGAAATGCTAAATAAAAATAAATTTAAAATGATGAAGGCTATTTATTAAAATGGCCAGAATTACTGAATTTTCAGCTGTGTTTAACATACTTGCAACAGGCTTTCTCTCTGTGTATGTGGGTGTGCAAGGAGCACTCTTGCTAGGATCCATTGAGCAGCACTGGTCCTCCATACGTCCACGCTGGCCATGGGTAATCATTTCCATGAACTTTAGTTGTTCAGCGGGTGATTCAGACTTTTTAGGTTAAAATAGTATGATAAAAGTTTCAAAGAATGGGGTAAATATGTGATGATATAGAATTAAACAAGTCAACAGCAGAAATCTTTAATATTTACTGCTACCAGAATAACACATTTGAACAGAACAAACCTTTATAGAGTTTGAGCGTTCACGTTGAGAAGGAACCTGTAATTGGTTGACTGGAACCGATAGATGTTTCCTGTTTCTATCTGGAGTACTCTCAGTCACAGAGATATGAGGTGCAGAGACATGATGGTTATTATGTCCAATTTCCTGAGAAAACAGGTCATATTTTGAAGCTGACAACTCACTCATTAGTCCTAGCTGTACAGGTGTATCCCTCATCATTTTACAGTCACTAGTCTAGTACCTGGTAGTTAAATCCAGGCAATGGTAAATGTGAGTCGAGGTATTGTCCCCGTTTTTTATCTGAGGTATGGGAGGACCTCTCATCTTTTGACCCTGTGGGAAGCAAGAATTAAACAATTAATAATAATGCTAAAAAAGGAGGATATACACTGTACCATGGAATTTGCACAATCCTAACCTGCAGGTGTAGTTTGTGTTCTAGCAGGACTTAGAGTGCAACACTGTTCATCCATTCGTCCACGCTGTGAGTAGCTCATTATGTCCAGAATCTGCTCTAGTTCTGGGGATTCCTATCAAACATGGTAATTTTAATCATGTTATAGTTTCTCAACATTGTTTTTCTTCAACCATTTTGGCTAAATGTCAAAAGTAAATCTTAATGTAAAAATAATTATTCCTAATGGCTAAGCTTTTTCCACTCTTCATATCACAGTAAAGGTTTAGTAAAACTAACATGAAACATCAAAATTAAATTAATTACAGTATATTACATCAATAGATGCATCTATCGTGAAAAACTAAAAACAATAACAAATTACTTTAACTAATTTAAAGAATCAAGATTTAATTTCTTCGACTATCTAGTGAATATAGACCTCCCTATATAATTAGAACGAGAAAGTAGAAATCACTTTTATACTACAGACATCCTACCAGCACAGTGTCAGAAGGTTCTGATTCTGAATCCATTCCAGCAGCTGCCATCATAAAAAATAACTTAAAAAAACAAAAGACAAAAGACCCTCAACTGAAAACTAGATGCAAGACAAGTGTTACAGAAAAGTACTTCTATAACTGTTATATACATAAATGAAATGATAGAGTGATGCTTCTCCCATGTGTACTGGATATGAAGCGGAAGAAGGGTTTTAATAGTTTAGTCCTGAGTATTAACCCATTGCCATTAAGACCTCAGTGCCTGCCCTGTTCTTCATTTTACCATCTGTAATCCCAGATGAAAACATAATCCTCAGCATGGAGAGAGATGATCTTTTTCCATGGTAGGTGTGTATGCTCTCCTTTCTGACCTAACACTTTACTTAAAATTCATGTTTACATTTTGAAGCCCCCACTATGTTTTCACATATTGCAAGTGCATATGCTTAGGCTGCAGTACTGAGATGAATTTCTACCAACATGATGGACTTTATTCAGTAGGACAAACACATATATGTGTGTGTGTATATTGTTAGTGTGTTCGTTTTTTTTCTTTAAGGAATACAGGAGACTTGACTATATTTTAAAAGATTTAGTTCTTTTCAACAGTTGAGATTACAAGTTTCCATCACTGGACCCTTTCTGTGAATGGGCAGTCCGCTCACCAAAAGAGACAGATCCCAAAATGGGTGCCACAGTTTTTATACTACATTCCAAACAAATTATTATTATGACTATCTTCTTCTGGGCACCGACTCGGCTGGCCCTGACATCTCCCGACTAGATCTTCTCCCACATTCCATCCAGATCTGGCCTCGCATCTGCTCCTTCCCGGGGAAAAAAACAGAAAAGAAAAACACCTCGCTCCCTAACCTTGCCATATCAATAATAGCTAGCATTCTCAGGCTGTTACTTCTACCTATTATCTAAGTCTGGAACATTCTATTCAGACTCCCTTGCCCCTGAGAAATATCACCTTAACTCTTTAACTAGTTATAATGTGTAAGCATGTTTGCAGTTCCTTCTGCACTCAACATGTCAGTCTCAATATTTCAATCCAATCATAGCGCTGAATTGAGGCTCTTGACCTCCTATACATGGAATGCCAACTCTTAAATGAGCACAATTGCAATGTGTATGAAAATCACAGAAAAACAGCTTAATTTAATTATTTTATTCCTAACAATACTTAGGAATAACTTTAACTAAAGATCACAAAGAAGAGGTTCTT
>VUQS01072672.1:0-10804 GCA_015108495.1 Heterochromis multidens
CTGAGCTTCAAGATCCTTCTTCTGTTGCTCCTCTAAGAGCTGGATCCTTTCTCTTTGTTTTCCCTCTTCCAATAACAACTCATATTCTGCTTCTTTCGCCGCTAACTCTGCTGCAGCATCTGCTCTTTTTACTGCTACAATGGAGTCTATCAAGTGTTGACTTGGAGGTGAAACTGTGAATCCATATATAGAATGAGCATAGTCTCTGTTAAGGAGCTCGCGAAGGCGCTCTTTGACTGCTTCACTGTCAAAGTCTCCATCTATCCCTGTTATTCTTTCATATGCAATCTTAATAATATCTTTTGTCACAGCCTCACATGCATCAACACGACGTCTTGTTTCACTGGATGGAGTGAGGTGATCTCTAATTTGCACATAAATGTCCGTAACATCATTCATGCCTTTCTCTAAGGTATCAATGAGAGTTGCAATTTGACTCTCTGGGATGTCTAGCTTTAGCTGATCTCTCGCTTCACGTGCCTGCATCTTCCATTGATCATAAAGGTGCATGAGCCGCTTCTCTTTTTTGTGAGCCTCCTCTCTCTGAAATGCAAGCATCTTCTCCGTGGGATTCCTCGGGCGATCAGATCTACAAAGTTCCTCATCTTCGCTTGCTTGACAGGCGTCCTTTATCTGATCTGAGCCTTTTGCGTCTGCAGGTAACGTCTGAGATGCTTCCATTTTGTAAGTGAGTGTCACATTTAGACCATCACAACGAGTCCCTCTATTTTCATCATGGACTCTGAGAGCCTGGTGGGACTGGTGAGGCCGAAGCTCTTACTGTAGCATCCCTGGCTGAATGATGGTCTCTTAAACTGATGCTTCACATAAACATTATTTAAGACATGATTCATGGAAACCTTTCAGTGAAGACACCGTACGAGCTAGGGACAAACAAAACAAAATATTACCACCTTAAAATGAAAATATTAAAGTAACATACATTTCCCTTGCACACACACAAACTATAATATACACAGCACCAAATTTGAGCTTTATCTCACATATCTTAAGTAAGATATCCTTCATGTCTCAACTACTATATAACACATCAAGTCCTTTCACTGGAAAACTAAAATACAGTTATGACAGAACTACAGCTCACCTGATTCACTATATTAGATTTCTAGCTTACAGCTACACATAAACGCACCATAACTTATTACATTAAAGAAAATATGGACAAACCTTGTGCCACTGTCAGCCAGGTACTTATTAACACAGGCAACATTCCTTTTTCTCAGCTTAAGGCACACTTTTTCTGTGTCGCAAACCTTACATTACTATTGAGCCTTTTCCTGTCTTCTCTATAGTGTTTCCTCTTTCAAAATAAAGGCATGAACTTCAAAACAAAACTATCGTATTAACCCATAAATTAAACTTAAAATATTCATAAACGAGTACATGTGAAAATAGTACTCAAATATGTCTGACCATTTAAAGGTCATTTACATATATACATACACCCTCACTTGGTTTAATGTCCCTTGGCATGTTGCATGCTTTTGGTAGCCATCATCAAGCTTCTGGAATAATTCTGGCTGGATATTTAAATTGGTTGGTTTCCTGGCACAGACCCAGCTTTTAAGCATAGTCTACAAATTTTCAATAGGGTTGAGGTCGGAACTTTGGGAAAGTCATTTCAGAAGCTTAAACTGTCTAGCTTTTGATTTGAGATGAAGTTGAAGAATTTGGAGGTAGTTCTCCTTCTTCATTATTCCATCTACTTTGTGTAATGTATCAGTATCACTGGCAGCAAAACAGCCCCAGAGCACCATCATGCTTGACAGTTGGTACACTGTTCTTAGGTTTGAAAGTCTCACCTTTAATCCTCCAAACATACCTCTTGTCATTGTGGCCAAACAGCTCAATCTTTATCTCGTCTGACCATAAAACTTTTCTCCAGAAGACATTTGGCTTGTCCATGTGGGCAGCTGCAAATTTCAGTTGAGCTTGAAGGTGTCAATTTTGGAGCAGGGGCTTCTTTCTTGGTCGGCACCCTCTCAGTCCATGGCGATGTAAAACTTGCTTCACTGTGGACAGTGACGCTGGTGTTCCAGCAGTTTCCAGTTCATGGCAGGCTTGAGCCTTGGTGGTTCCTGGGTTGTTCCTGAACACCCTAACCAATTTCCTCTTATCTGAGGGTGACAGTTTGGGTATTCTTCCGGACCTTGGCAAAGTGGTGACACATCTGGATAACTTGTACTTGTGTACAGTTGTTTGATTTGATGGAATCTGCAGCTGTTTAGAAATGGCTCCCTAAGACCTTCCCAACTTGTGTAAATCTACAGTTCTCCTTCTTAGATCTTCACTGAGTTTGTTGGGCTTTCCCATTGTTCTCAGTAAGTTTTAAGTGAGTGTATGTATATATTTGAGCCTATATGTATACTTTTGACTCTGTGTGGATTAGAAAAAATCCAAAATAAATTCAAACTTGTGCACCCAAATCTTGTTTTTTAAAGTTATTAAAGATGTATGCTGTGCAGTCATTCCACCGTGAAAAAAGAACATGATAGAAATCATTAAAATCCCAAAATTACCATGACATGCCCATGATGAGTGTATGTAAACGTCTGACCACAATTGTATATGGGAGAAAATGTACGTGTTAGCTTCTTACCATTTCTATTGCATGCAGTGACAGAGTTCTTAAAAAAGTGCTGGATAGGCCTTTGCAGAAGAATGAACACATCCAAGAGCATGTGTAAAATTGGTTAAAGAGAGTCTGCAAAATGCTGACCACTTAAAATTGCATAAACTGTTCATTAGTGTTCATGGTTGCTGATTTTCTTTCTTTTCTTTTTCACTAGATCATATTTAACTCTCTAAATGCACCATGTAGGAAGTTTTTTTTTTTTTTTTTAGCTGAATTGGTTTGCTTTCTGGAGTTTGTGTTTTTGAATGAAGTAGTTCCTCAGGCCTTTAATTGCACACTTGTTGCTTCCCTCACCCATGAGGTAGATAACACCATCTGTTCCATATCCGCACAAGACCAATCATAATTTCAGAAAGAGAAAAATATATTCTGTTCCCTGGAAAAATTTCAAAGCAGTGAATCTTATTTGGGAATATGAAACACACCTTTAATACAGGCTTTAAAAAATATTTAAAATTATAGAATTATTTGAGAAAAGCTAAACATTCAAATGAAATGTATTGATGTACATGTCAGTGTTGATCTTGGAGTACTTTGGGCATGTTACTGCATCAGACAGATGTCTCTATCTGGGTTTCAAAGGTGCCGGAGACAGATGTTTCCCAAACATTTCAAAGGAGACATTTTGCTGGCTTTTGGCCATGATCATTTTCAGGATATGATTAGATTCCAACACATGGTCACTGGAGAAAAAACAAAGTAAAGAAAATAAGTTTAAGTAGACTTTACTCATTAAGAAGTAGATAATGGATTTATCAAAATGTGGTGGGTTCTAATTTAAACATGAGGATATGTTGTGTTCCTTCATTTTCTGTCATTGCAAATTCAAGATCTTTACAGTTTTTCACTGTTTGTCAGACAGGCCGGCAATTTGAAGAGGTCACTCTGGGCTCTGGTATTTTTTTTAATTTTTTTTTTACAATACTGACATCAACTTTCAAACAGTTAAAAGAAAGCCATAGCTGCAACTTTTCCTTTAATGTCTCCTATAAAGTGCTTGATATGTTGTTTTGTGCATGTATGTGAAGGGTCTTTGACAGTGTGGAGACCATGGAGAATAGCACTGTGTAGTGACTCGAGGCAAGGGCCTGTCACGTGTCGCAGGTTGACTCTGTTTGTGTCTGCCCATAGAGAGAAGGGAGTTGTCTGCAAGTGCTTAAGTGCTTTCAGGGCTTTTCAGAGTAGCATTGGCAGAATGAACCTCAAGGCTCTGCTGTGCAGTGGGCTTGTTATGGAGCTGTCACTGTTAGGGTGGCAGCACACAATGCAGAGGTCCCTTTGTTGGATGTAGGACAAGAAAGGCATAGCTGACTGTTATTCACAGATAAATTAAGAAACCAAACGTATCACTTGTCTTTGTTCCCACAACAAAGCTGGAATTCCAGCACTTTGAAAGCACCAGTGAGAGTTGTACAGAGGGTTGAGGATTTCCTGGTTAAAAAGTAAAGTGGCCTTTTTAAAGCCCTCCACTCCTTTAAGAGGCATGCTTTTTAATCAGTACATAAATGAGACATAGTAACATGTAGCAACTACCATAACTCAGGGGATTTATGGCTTCTAATTGAACAGAGCATAGGAAGACTCTTTTATCTTTGCTCTCTGCTTATGATTATGCATGACTGAGTTCTTAACATGGAGTTAACATGATATATTAAAGCACATCACAATAGAAAAAAAGTGGATAGATTTAGAAAATGTTGCACTTTTTAAAAAAATTCTTTTTCCAATGTATACCATTCAATATTTTAATCGTGGAAGTAAAATTTTGACTTTATTTTATGATGATAGGCTTCTCCCTGACAAAAGCAACAGCGAATCTTTGTCAGCATATATTTCTGAGCCCGTCGCTATATAGTTTGTCTCTGTGTTGGGTAATTGTAAACTACAGATACAAAGCCTATTTGTTGTGCCCATCTGAGCTGTCTTGTAGGCCACTTTCCTTGACAAGTGTGGCTTGAGGAGCCATAAAGCAGCACTACCGTCATCCCTCAACCCCGTCCTCTATTACATATGAACTTGTGGCTAAACTGACAGGCTTATTTACACCAGGACACATGTAGCCTAGATAACACCATCGCTCCAGTGCCAAACACTGCAGGTTCACAAACATATCTTATTGACATATTCCTAAAAGGCAACAAAGAGATGGGGGGAGAGAGAATCCCAATTTCAATTCACCAGTCATTTAGTTTAGATACACTTCCTTCACGGGTAAGTGAATTAGATCTTTTCCGCTCTTGCTGCTCAATTACCTGAGCACCCATAAAAAGCCTCAGCTTCAGTCTTTGGAGTCAGATATTGTTGTGCTGCTTGTAGAAATCAGAGGATGATTTAAGATGAGCCCTTCCCTTGTGATAGAGACTCTGCAAAGGGATTCTCTGTGTCACCAGATATTGCAAGCTGCAGCTGCTCATTTAACTCGGGACCATTACTTTGCCGCTCCGACTCGCTTCTCTCAGCTCCTCCTTCATGTGCCTTCACAGCCCCCTGGAAGTAAATAAACACAAATGAGCTCAAGAATGTACAGGAAACACTTAAGCCATATTTGTGAAAAGAGTTCATGCAGCATTATTTCACAGCTGTGCGGTCCATAAAGTTCTTAATATCTCTTATCTTATTTCTCATAACAACTCTTCATGGTTGGATTAAGTTTTAATCACAGGGAAGTCCCCTGTGAACTGTGTTGCATAATGTGTTGGTTGATCACAGTATGTGCATTCCCTATGGTGTTGTCTGTATTTCAGCTGTGATATTTGCTTCACCATTAGGGGAAGAATGGTAAAAGATCTAGATCTCTTTTATTCATTTTTGTCAGTTAGGTTAGTGGATTTAGTTAAAAGCTACTTTTACCAAAATCCCAAATTTTCCAGGTATCCCAGGTACTAGGTGAAGGTAGCTTTGTAAAAACTCCTTGGAAGACTGAGGAAATAAGTTCGCATCCTCAGTACTTAGTTTTCATCCAGATCCCCAAATAACGGGAATTGATGGTCTTTGTTGATAGAGCATAATCTATATTTATGATAAGGCCATGCACAAATATATCAATAACAGTTCATCTTTCACATAACTTAAAAACAAGATTAAAAATAAATGAACAGCCATACTGGTACATGTTAGAATAGCACTACCAAGTTATTTAGAGTTCACCCTAAAATCATGTTTTTTTCCCTCTGGCTTAAGTACTATTTTACCATCTAGTTTTGGTGTGAATTGCCAAGTTATGGAGATATGTGGGGTAGAGATGTCTGGGATTTCATGAATAAAAGGGAACTTAATTGTACTTGCCCTGCTTTTCCAGAAAACATGACCTGGTTACTCAGAAAAAATCCACAAACCTTGACATGAGCAATTTTATGTAGGAACTATATCATTTCTACAGAACTACAGAAGAAAGTATGCATCTACCCATGATAAGAGGATCATGGTAGCGTAACAAGATTGCAAAAATTGATAGTTCCTCTTATGTAAGCTAGCTCCATGTTTCTTTTTGTTTGCAGATGTGGTTTGTCAAAAGAAAATAATAGTTCCTGTTTTAAACTGCACACAATAAAGTGTGTGGATTTTTTTTTAAGTAACTGGGTTATGATTTCTGGCAAAATACCATACATCCATGAGACGGGTTCTTCAAATGCACAGGTTGGACAATGCATTTGAATCATGTTGGTAAAGTGTCCCTTTAAGCCACCCTCTGGCAAAACAAGAACTGAAATTTTACATAAAAATAAGAAGTAAAATAAAAACGTTCAGTTAGACAAGAGATGCTCGTCAGATTCAAAATAGGTTTAGTCTCCTCTTTCACAGAACAGGCAAATAAACACATCTCTTTTCTTCCATCTGCTGAAGCAGCATTTGTTTTTCTTAATGGGTCACTGTAATTGGCAGCGGTCAGGGAGCGAGTGCTGCTCCGTGGTGTGTGGTTTAGTTACTGACGTCTTGAGAGTTATGGAGCCACTGGCAGCTGTGGGCTCAAGGATGCGGCTTCTACTGACGCAGGCCTCTGTTCATCTCCTCTCCACCCCACACAGTTCTGCTCCACAGGGACAGTGCTACTGGGACAAATGGCCACCTGGGATTTGAGCACTTAATGAAGCACACCTTTTTTCGCCGTTCTTCTCCTCAGTCAACCTCTTTTCCTAAGGTCAACGATCCCTGCATCTCACATCTGGCCTGGCAGCAAGGCAGATCTGTTGGGGGAAATTAGTGAATGAGAGAATTGCCTTTTGCAAAGTGTGTCTCACATGACCAGAGTCACAAAGCCTACATGCATGCAAACTCATGCCTTTTTATTTGCCTTCATGACAGTATAGCCATTACTGCCTGGTGGCGGTTTTCACTTGTCAAGTGTTATGAGATATCCTTCAGAACTCATGGCCAGTTTGCAAATTTCTCTGCGTTACTGAGATGGGGTTTCTGAGGAGAGTGCAGCTCTCCTAATGACTTCCTTCCATCTAACTTTTCTCCCTCCTGTCGCCTTGGATCCATTCATATTTTGCACTTATGCAACCGGCTCTCATGCTGAATTGGGAGCTCGTGCAGTCAGACAAGCGGTTGTTACTCCGATGTGAGGAGAGCATTTAAGCGTTTGTCTCTTTGCAGCGCTTTAGTGGATGATTGACTCTGGTCTTAAGATGATGGCCTGGCACAACCATTTACCTTCTTAACTTGCTCAAGTCATGGACTATGACTTTCTGTTTCTTTTTGTTTATCTCCTTAAATCTAGTAAGTGCATGCAAGTGTTTTAGAGAAGTAGAGGCATTTTTATTGCTGTGAGCTGCTTATGGTACTGATTATGCCGATGACTGTAATGCTCAGTGACTCTTAAGGTTCCCCCCCCCACACACACACACATCATGACTTTCTTCACTTTTTCAAATTGTAAAACCTTTTCTCTTAGCATCGCCACTATTCACGCAGAAACCTCTTTTACTGAGGCCACTCAAATTAGCCATGCCTGTTCAATGAGAGCACAACCACTGCTGGACTCATCGCAGGGCCGAGGCATAAATCATTCCCCAGAGCAGGAGCCGTGGCAGGCCTGGACACACATCCACCACTCGAGATTTACGCTGCACATCGGAGCACAGCTTCGCAATCTTGATCCTCTCCACCAGGTCATCTTCAAATTGGTTATTGATCTTCCAATCACAAAATGAATCATACGTTGCCAACACTGTTTAGGTGCTACGTTTACAGTAGCATGGCTTGGATAATGTGCAGCCTGGGGATGGATTATAGTTTAGAAACCATGAGAAAACAAGTACCTGGGCTGAACAGAGTAAATAGAAAAATAAATTAGAGGCAGTCTGCTTCGAGATGAATGGGTGTCATGCTGTCATCCAACAGAGCCTCATTATAACATTATCACAACAGCTGAAGAAACTGTTGACAGTTGCTGAAGTGAAGAGCTTGAAGTTAGCCATTTTACTGCAGTGAAATTCAAGTGTGTGATAAAGGCTGGAGTCATTTCAACATTTTCATCCAATAATAATTGCAGTTATTATACTGCAGTCACTTAGAAAATAGGAGCAGTTACTGCTTTATTTGATGGAAACAAATCCTTTGCATAGCTCTTAATGTTGCCTTTCCTTCTCTCAAAAGCTACTTAATCTAAGCTGAAATGCACCAGATTTTTAAATGGGACTGATACTGTGGAAGCAGTTCATTTCAGCTCTTGGCATATACTCTACTGTGACATATCATTTAATGGGACCTCACTTCTCACCCAATTAGGCTTCAAGAACATGTCTAAATGTAGCTCCTGCCCTGGGAGCAGTTTCCTCATAAATGTCAGAATGGCCATTATCAGTATACCTTTGTGAGTGAAAACAGACAGCTAAAATATAAATCCAGCCTTAATTGAAATATTGTAAGAATGGCAGTGGTAATGTCTTTGAATTCCCTCATAAATGTCAATACCTGAGCCATAAGACAACGGGACATTTCTTTCCTGTCCCGTTTTGGAGGGAAAATGTCAAGCTCATTTTCATTTTCAAAGCAGGCTGCATCAATACTCAGGTTTCTGAATTACCTGATAATAATATTAACAGTGAGAGGACAGGTTCAGAGTAAATAATTAGCTGCTGAATAGAGTAATGTAATCTTGTAGTCATTGATTTTTTTGATACATGTTGCATATGTCCAATTTCAGATCCTCATTATGATCACAGTACACTGGGATTAGTCATTACAACAGTTGCATGATTTGTGATGCTCAGTGATAAATATGCACTGTTCAGCTATGAGGTTGTCTTTTGCACTCTTAAAGAAGTATTGTTTGAATATATTTTCTCAGTTCTCAGGTCTCAGTTTTCATGAACTCTGCTCCTACTTTGCTTTCGTGTTTCTCAGTTGCAGAGAGCCTCAGTGGCTTTTCATTTCTCTTGTACTTTGCCAAGCACATGAACAGGAAGGAGGGTATGTGAATGGACAGCTCTGCTCCACTCTGCTCCCCTCTCTAGTCGATAGCAGCTAGCAAGTAAGGTCCTGACTCTGTCTGCAGTGTGGCAGAGGCTTATTAGTAGTAATGTTCTCCCATCATCCATCTCCAGGTGGGCTTCCGCCATTGATCTCACCACCAAGTCTTGTCACAGGCTGCTCCTCACGAAGTGAAAGCACTGGTCGCCGTCAGCACTGACTTTCCATGACCAATTGTAGTGTTCTGTCAATAGACTCCTGGCTGGACAGCCAGCATTCAACCTTTGAGGTGTTTTTCCCCATTGTGGAGCTAAATTCAGCCTGAACAAACAGAATAAAGATCAGAGGTTTGTATAGGCATAATCTCGTATAGCATTTGGCTTAGAAAGAGAATTTACACCTGTATTCTCATTCAGTTAGTTCATGCTGACTTTTCTAATGCAGAGAAACATCACAAAACAAAACAAAACAAAAAACTCTTATTCATTTGAATGAAAGCCCATTAGTTAGTGCATTGTGGTTACCATCATTCGGGACTCTCTACAAACAATGGTTTTTCTGTAAACACATCATTTGTCAAGCCGCTACTTTGGCCAGTCAGATGCAAGTACAAATTCCCGTTAAATCACTCTGTGTAAACAGTACATTTGTAGGATTATTGTAATTGATGCATCCATCAGAGTGTGAGTGTTTGTGAATGTTAGACAAGGTGCTTAGCTATTGAAAAAAGTGCTTGTATGAATGTGTGTGTGATTGGGTGGATGAGGCTTGTAGTAAAAAGCCCTTTGAGTGCTCAGTTGGAGAATAAAAAACTATACTAAGTACCAGTCCATTTACCATGACTGGGAACTGGGAACTGGGTGATAGTGGTCGGATAGTGGACTTTCTATTAAAGATAGACATAGCCACTGTGACATCACCCACTGGTTAGTGAAGTCATGTTTTTAAGCCTTGTGCTGTACATTTTGGCTATTGCCATTTTAGTGTGCTTCACTTTTCAGACCAACAAGAGGGTTACATTTAACTAGATCAATCTGTACATCCAATATCCAGTCTATGGATATCTCTACTGATATGGACTGGGTAATGTGTTAGGAATGAATGGATGCCATATCATTTGATGGAAATGAAAATTATCAACCTACAGAGGGCTGAATTCAAAGACAACCCGAATATCAAAGTGAAAAAATTATGTTGCAGGCTAGTCCATTTTGCTGAAATTTCATTGCAGCAGCTCAAAGTGGTGCTTAGTAGTTTGTATGGCTCCCACATGCTTCTATGCATCCCCTCCATGGATACGCCTCCCCAGACCATCACCGATCCATCACCACACCGGTCATGCTAAATGATGTTACAGGCAGCATAATGTTCTCCACGGCTTCTCCAGACCCTTTCACATCTGTCACTGTGCTCAGGGTGAACCTCCTCTCATCTCTGAAAACCACAGGGCACCAGTGATGGACCTGCTAATTCTGGTATTCTATGGCAAATGCCAGTCGGGCTCCACAGTGCCGGGCAGTGAGCACAGGGCCCACTAGAGGACGTCGGGCCCTCAGGCCACCCTCATGAAGTCGGTTTCTTTTTTTCTTTTTTTTTCTTTTTTTTTTTTTTTGCCTGTCTTGTCTGGTAGTTTTTGCAATCAGAATTACGATCTGAATGCGACGTTGTACCAAACATCCCAAAAAGTTGAATCTGTTCATCTGGACGTGGCGTTTTTTAGTGGGAGAAACGTTT
>VUQS01072677.1:0-11420 GCA_015108495.1 Heterochromis multidens
TATTATTGTAGGGTCCTTACCTTACAATATAAAGCACCTTGAGGCGACTGTTGTTGTGATTTGGCGCTATATAAATAAAATTGAATTGAAAATTCAGGGTCATAGGGGGAGCCTATCCCAGCTGTCACAGGGCAAGAGGCAGGGTACACCCTGGACAGGTCACCAATCTGTCGCAGGGCTAATACATTAAGACAGACAGTCATTTACACTCAGTCAATTTAGAATCACCAATTAACTTAAAACCATGCATGTCTTTGTACTATGGGAGAAAGCTGGAATAACCGAAGACAACCCACACAGACATGGAGAGAACATGCAAACTCCACATACAAAGGCCCAAAGCAGAATTTTAACCCAAGACCTTCTTGCTATGAGGCAACAGTGCAAATCACCACACCACCTTGCCAATGGCCCCTTCTTGGTTTCTTTTTTCCTTTTGTTTTTATTTTGCATATGTGCCACACTTACATGTTTCAGATCATCAAAACAAAAATTATTAGACAAAATAACCTAACTAAATACAAAATATAGATTTTAAATGATGATTTTATTTATTGAGGGAAAAAAGCTATCCAAACCTACCTGGACCTATGTCAACAAGTATTTGTCCCCTAAACCTTATAACTAGTTGTGCCATCCTTGGCAGCAAAAACTGCAATCAAGTATTTGTAATATCTGGCAATGAGTTCTTCACTGTTCATCACTGTGGAGGAATTTGGGCCCACTCTTTTTTGCAGAATTGTTTTAATTCAGCCACATTGGAGGACGTTTGAGCATGGATGGCATGTTTAAGTTCATGTCAAAACATCTCAATCTGATTTAAGTGGAGACCTTGACTAGGCCACTCCAAAACCTTCATTTTGTTTGTTTTTTTGCAACATGCCCTGCTGCATTACACAAGTGTGCTTGAGCTTCAGGGCATAAATTGATGGACTGACATTCTCCTTCAGGATTTTCTGGTAGAGAGCAGAATTCATGGATCCATCAACTACAGCAAATCACCCAGGTCTTGAAACAGCAAAGCAGCCCCAGACAATCACATTATCACCACTATTTTTGACTGGTGCTATGATATTCTTTTTATGAAGTGCTGTGTTAGTTGTAAGTCAGATATAATAGGACGCAAACTTTTCAGAAAGTTCAACTTTTGTCTCATCTGTCCACAGGATATATTTCTGTTATAGTTAGCTATGAGGATGGTGGACTTATCTTGCGGCTCCAAATGCTGGACGCAGAAGGCAGGAGTCAAAAATCAAAGAGAGTATTTAATGCCGATTAGTCAGGGGAATTTACAAAGTCCAAAAATCTGGAGTGAACAAAGAGCAAGTCAGGGAATGCAAAAGAGATCAGAAAACACTAGAAATACTAGGAAGCTCTGGGAATACAGAGTGAGGGAACACACAGCTTATGCAAACGACTCAGCAAGTAACAAAGGAAGACTGATACAGTATACAAGAGGTAAAGAGGGAGGGGGAAACAGGTGGATAACTAACACAGCTGAGACTAATCAAACATGACAATACAAGGGAAGTAAAACTAAATACAAAGGAGAAGACACAAAAGACTACCAAAATAAAACAGGAAGTAAGACAACTAAACAGGGGAAAGGGATTAATTTGAGGCAGCAGAACACTGAAAGATGAAGGACAACACAGAGACAAGACTGGAACAAAGTAAGACACAAAGGGGAACTAACTAAAATACATCTGGAAAGTAACAGTAACCTAAACAAAAGACTCAAATAACAAGACTAGAAAATAAACCATAAAGAAAATACAAGATAAATAAGACTTGTAAACACAAATGAATAAAAAACAACTCCATTAATAGGAAACTAAATACTGATCAATATTAAAAAAGAAACAAGGAAGCAAAACTAAAAAATAATTGATTCTCAAAAACAAAAGAGAATAAATAAATTCACAAAACATTAAAAGACGCAGGGACCTTGACAATTTTCCCAGAAGTCTTGATGTTTCAAGACTGTTCAAGATGTTTTTTGGCAAATGTGAGATGAGCCTTTCTGTTATTTTTGGTCAGAAGTGGTTTTCACTTTGGAACTTTCCTATGAATGCCATTTTTGCCCAGTGTCTTTCTTATTGTTGAATCATGAACACTGACCTGAGGCAACGGAAGTCTGCAGTTCTTTAGATGATGTTCTGGGTTTTTTTGTGATCTCCTGGATAAGCTTTGGTAGGCTGGTCACTCCTAGGAAGGTTCACCACTGTTCTAAGTTACCTCTATTTTCAGACAATGGCTCTCTCACCGTGGTTCACTGGAGTCCCAAAGCCTTAGAAATAGCTTTGTAACCCTTCTTTAAATGTCAGACAGGTTCTATTTAAGTGATTTGTTGATTCAACAGGTCTGGCAGTAATCAGGCCTGGGTGTGGCTAGTGAAATTGAACTCAGCTTTCCAAAAAATTTGCTTAATAACAATTACTTTTTTAGATAGGGCCAGGTACATTTGGATAGTTCTTTTTCCTTAATAAATGAAATCATCATTTAAAAACAAAATTTTGTATTTACCCAGGTATCTTTGTTTTGTTTGCATCTTTTGTCTTTGTGTTAAACTCTGCTGTTCCCTTCCCCTTCCTGTTCAAGCCAATTTTTTAGCCAATCACCATTCAACCTATGGGTAGTTTTAACTCAAGCAGATGACACGCTGTTGGCTTTTTTTTTTTTTAGGAAGGACATATGGTAGTGGATTTTGCAAAAAGGATAGAAATGGGTGTGGTGAATATTTACTTCAAGAAGGGTGACAAACATAAGGTGATGTATAAGAGTGGAGGAAGGTACACACAGGTGGACTACATCTTATGGAAAAGGTGCAATCTGAAAGAGACAGGAGACTGCATGGTGGTAGCAGGAGAGAATGTAGCTATGCAGCATCAGATGGTTTTCTGTAGGATGGCTTTGGAAATCAAGAAGAGAAAGTGAGTGAAGGCAGAGGCAAGGATTAAGTGGTGGAAACTGAAGAAGAAAGAATGTTGCACAGAGTTCAGGAAGGAGTTGAATTAAGGTCTAGGTGGTAAAGAAGAGTTACCAGACAGGAAAAGTACAGTGGTAGTGTTGAGGGAAACTGTGAAGAAGGTTTTTGGTGTATCCTCTGGACAGAGAAAAGAGGACAAGGAGACTTGGTGGTGGAATGAGAAAATAGAGGAGAGCAAAGAAAAAAAGTGTGATAGTCAGGGAGATGGAGAAAGTAGAAATGAGTACAGGGAGGCTAGCCATGATGCAAAGAGAGAGGTGCCAAAGGTAAAGGAAAAGGCTTATAGTTAGTTTTATGTGAGGCTAGGTACTAAGGAAGGAGAAAAGGACTTGTACTGATTGGATAGGCAGAGAGAAAAAACTGGGTCAGGGTAATTAAGGAAATAAATGGAAATGTACTAACAAGTGAAGAGAGTGTGTTGAGAAGATGGAAAGAGTACTTTGAGGAGCTAATGAATTAGGAAAATGAGAGACAGTAGGGGATTCGATTGAGGACAGTTTTGTGACAGAAGAATAGCATCAAGAGTGAAAGGGAGGGTTTACAAGATGGTGGAACTATCAAAAAGACAGGAGGCTCAGCTGGAGGTGGCAGAGTTGAACATGTTAAGATTTTCATTGGGAGTGACCAGGATGGACAAGATTATAAATGAATATATCAGAGGGGCAGCTCAGGTTGAGTGGCTTGGAGACAAAGTTTAGAGAGGCAAAGTTGAGATGGCTTGGACATGTGCAAAGTAGGGATAGTAGATCTATTGGACAAAGGATGTTGAAGATGGAGCTGCCAGGAGGAAAAGAGGAAGACCTCAGAGGAGGTTCATGGATATAGTGAAGGAGGACATGCAGAGAGTTAGTATGACAGAAGATGATGCTAGGGATAGAGTGAGATGGAGGCAGATGATCTGCTGTGGCGACCCGTAAGGGGAGAAGCTGAAAGAAGAAAAGAAGAGAACCATTCCTTTAGCAAAAGAAACAATAAAATACCACGAAAACACCTCACTACACATAAAACTGTATTATTAGCAAAGTGTACATAAATTATCAAAACTGAAAATAATTATTCTACAGAAAAATGCTCCCCATTGCTGTTATATACATATTACTGTTATATTAATATTGCTGGTGCAGGTGTTTATGACTGAGCTTATTTCATATTCTGTTAAATCTACAGTAATTATCTCAGCTGTTAATGAGCCTACATCTTGATTTTTAAAAAGTATATTTAAATATATAAATAATAAAAAACACACAGCTGAATTAAAAGGCTTGAACATAATTTCCAATTTCCAACATACATAATTTCCTCCAGGATTAATAAAGTCTTCTGATTCTGATTGAACAGTGTGTGACATGGTTAACTGTCAATAGGGAGGATTAAAAATATGAATGGAAAATGAAGGTGGTGTGTTGGCATAACAGCTGATTGAACAAGTGATTTCTCAGAGACAATAATCTGGAAGAGCTCGCTGAGCTTACACTTGTTCAACTTGCCTGTTCTATTAAACCAGATTTGATGTCTCCTCTCCATCATCAAAGCTTTCCTTGTTAACTCAGTAAAGGAGCTATTAACAACATTTTCACACTGCACTCCATCTTCTCTACATCACACATGTTGGCAAAGGTGGTTAGTTACCATCATACAGTCTGATCTATTTGCTAATGCTAGCTTTGTTTCCATACAAAGTTAGGAAGCTTTATGACAGAATGCTGTTTCAGATTAAAGGAGAGGGATCACTTTTTAATTGATGTACATTTGAACTGATGTCTATTTTTAGATTTTACTTGGTAAGCACTGCTTGTCTTGCTTGTCCTGATGGAACGCTAGTGATATGGATTCATATTTGCTGAAGGGAAGGAAGAGAATGAGTGTTCACCATTTAGCTCTCTTTCTCCATCTAGTGTTCATTACAGTGAACTGCATCTCAAGTTACCCTTGAGAAGAACTGGAGTTTTCTTTGTTAAAATCTAACAATTTGGAAGAGAGGTGATTTAAGTGACTTTGAACGTGGTTATTGATGTCAGACAGGCTGGTTTGAGTATTTCAGAAACTGCTGATCTACTGGGATTGGTCCAAAAAAGAGAAAACATCCAATGAGCGGCAGTTCTCTGGGTGGAAATGCCTTGTTGACACTAGAGATGAGAGAGAATGGCTAGACTGCTTCAAGTTGATAGGAAAGCAACAGTAACTTAGACAACCACCTATTTCAACTAACGTATGCAGAAGAGCATCTCTGAACACACAACATGTCAAACCTTAACGCAGATGGACTACAGCAGCAGAATACCACATGAGGTGCCACTCTTGTCAGCTAAGAACAGGAAACTGAGGCTACAATTTGCACAGACTCACCAAAATTGGGCAACAGAAGATTGGAGAACTGGTCTGATGACTCTTGATTTTTGCTGTGACATTCAGATGGTAGGGTTACAATTTGGTGTAAACAACATGAAAGCATGGCCACTTCCTGCTTTGTATCAAAGTTTCAGGCTGCTGGTAGTGTTGTGATGGTGTGGGGGATGTTTTCTTGGCACACTTTGGGCTCCTTAGTACCAAGTGAGCATCATTTCAATGCCACAGCCTACCTGAGTGTTGTTGCTGATCTCAAACTGGTTTCTTGAACGTGACAATTAATTCCAAATAATAACCAAATAATTTCTCATAGATGCTGAATCTGAAAGTGCTGGCTGAGCCTGTACCTGGTTAACTTGCCTGTTTTAGTGGACCGGACATGATCAGAGCTGCAATCCCTCTCAAGCAACTTTTGTTGCTAATGTATTAAATTAACAATTTTTTCACATTCCATCCTCTCTGCATCACACATGTTGGCCAAGAAGAAACTCATCCGTTACGATGATAAATCACTGAAGCTGATTTGCTTGCTAATGCTAGCTGTGTTTCCACACAAACCGCAGATCATAACTGATCTCAGAGCAGTGAAAGCAGAGTAAACAGCAGCTTGCTCGCACACTGGTCTCCCATCAGTTTACTGTCAAAGACCAGAGGTTTATCCACAATGCACATGCACAAACCACCAGAAGAAAGCTGCTGGTCTCTCAGCTTGCCCAGCTCAAGTCATTGTTAATGGGTGATGGACATGCCTGTAAAATAGAGATGGGCAAGATTACAAATAAGTATACCAGAGGGACAGCTTAGGTTGAGCGGTTTGGAGACAAAGTAAGTGAGGAAAGACTGAAGTGATTCTGGACATATGCAGAGGAGGGACAGTGAATATACTAGACAAAGGATGCTGATCATGAAACTGCCAGGCAGGAGGAAATGAGGAAGCCCTCAGAGAAGACTCATGGATGTAATGCATTAAAATTGCCTACCTCGACAGGTAACTAAATCACCTGGTATACAGAAATAAAGTGTGACTAAGAGAGGCTTTGTTAACTTTTAACATCAAAAAGCTTAAATCTACATCAGTTAATGTGTTGTTAGCTAATGTTAATGTTTTGTAACAAAAGCTAAATTGGTTTGCTATAATGTTACATTTTTGAAAAGAAACATTTAACAAAATATTAACCATCATGATGTACTACCAGTATAGTTTTATCTAATAGGTGACTGCATATCAATGAAGCACATTCTGCCAGCATAATTTACTTAGCTTTTTTTAGGTAGTAAGCAAGTGAGAAAGACATTAGAATGATCTGACGAGGATGGATCCACCCAGGAGTCTGCTGGATCTATGCCCACTTGCTCTTTAAATACCTGTCATAGCTTGCTGATTGATTTTTTTATTATGACTGTATGTGAGTGGGCAAGAAAAAAATGACACACAAGAAAAGAGGAAAATAAAAGGGCTTACAACCATACAACCATCTCTAAGGTTTACATAGAATGGTGTAAAAAAGAGAAAATATCCAGTGAGCAGAAGTTCTATGGGTGAAAATGCCTTGTGGATGCCAGACTGCTTCAAGCTGATAGGAAAATAGCAGTTCAATTCAGTTGCCTTAAGGCACTTTATATTGTAAGTTAAGGACCCTGCAATAATATAAAGAAAACCCCATTGAGCAAGCACTTGGCGACAGTGGGAAGGAAAAACTCCCTTTTAACAGGAAGAAACCTCTGGCAGAACCAGGCTCAGGAAGGGGCAGACATTTGCCGTGACCAGTTGAGAATGAGGGGATGGAGACAGGACAAAAGATACACTGTGGAAGAGAGCCAGAGTTTAATAATAACTAATGATTAAATGCAAAGTGGTGTATAAACACATAGAGAGTGAAAAGAGGTGGTACATCCCATGCAGGGACTTGGTCTTCCATGACAGTTCCTCCTCCTGTTCTTCATCACCATCTGTCTTCAGCTGCCTGAGGTATTCTTGGAGCAGCTCATCTCGAGGGGCCATTTTCCTGATGTATTCACGGATGCTCTGTGTTTCATCTTGGATTGTAGACATTCACTAATCCTTGTTAGCTGTTGTTGTGATTTGGTGCTATATAAATAAAATTGAATTGAATTGAATTTGGCTGTGGCTGACCTTCATGCCTCTTTATCATAGTTCCCATCGGCCTGTGGGATACTCAGGTACTTGTAGCTGTCCTGTATATCTGCTATTTTGCTGTCTGGTAGCTCCACCCCGTCAGTCTAGGTCACCTTCCCTCTCTTTGCAACCATTTGGCCACATTTATCCAGTCTGAATGACATCCCAATTTCCTTGCTGTAGATCCTGGTGAGATGGATCACTGAGTTGATGTCTTGCTCACTCCTAGCATACAGATTGATGCCATCCATGTACAGGAGGTGGCTGACAGTCAATCCACTCCTGGATCTATATCTGTATCTGCTCTTTGCGATGAGCTGGCTTCAGGGGGTTGAGGCCTGTGCAGAACAGCAGCAGGGACAGTGCATCGCCTTGGGATATTCTGCACTTGATGGTGACTTATACAATTGCCTTAGAGTTGGCCTCCAGTGTTGTTTTTCATAGTCCTATTGAGTACCTCATGAATATTATTAGCGCACTATTAGCCTTGTACAATGCCACCTGGAAGTCCCAAGGCCAAAATGGGATACACCCTCTAGGGTGGTTGAGAATGACCAAGCTAATATCCTGTGGGAGTTCCAGATACAGACAGACAAACTGGAGATGGCTAACCAACCAGACATAGTAGTGGTGGACAAGCAGAGGAATAAGGCCGTAGTGATAGATGTAGCAATACCAAATGATAGCAACATCAGGAAGAAGGAACACAAGAAGTTTGAGAAATACTAAAGGCTGAGAGAGGAGCTAGAGAAGGTAGAGGGTAAAGGCAATAGTGGTCCCCATGGTAATCAGAGCACGTGGGGCAGTGACCCCCAAACTGGGCGAGTGGCTCCAGCAGATCCCAGGAACGACATCTGAGATCTTTGTCCAGAAGAGGGCAGTCCTAGGAACAGCAAAGATACTGCACAGGACCCTTAAGCTCCCAGTCCGCTGATAGAGGACCCGAGCTTGAAGATAAAGACCGCCCTGAATTTAGATGTTCCAATCACTTCCATGGCCACAGGTGTATAAAATCAAGCACCTAGGCATGCAGACTGCTTCTACAAACATTTGTGAAAGAATGGCTCAGGAGGTCAGTGAATTCCAGTGTGGTATCATGATGGGATGCCACCTGTGCAACAAGTCCAGTTGTGAAATTATCTTGCTACTAAATATTCCACAGTCAAATGTTAGTGCTATTATAACAACGTGGAAGCAATTGGGAACGACAGCAACTCAGCCAAGAAGTGGCAGGCTACATAAAATCACAGAGCAGGGTCAGCGGATGTTAAGGCGCATAGTACGACAGAGGTCACCAACTTTCTGCAGAGTCAATAGCTATACACCTCCAAACTTCATGTGGCCTTCAGATTAGCTCAAGAACAGTGCATAGAGAGCTTCATGGAATGGCTTCCATGGCCGAGCAGCTGCATCCAAACCTTACATTACCAAGCTCAATGCAAAGTGTCGGATGCAGTGGTGTAAAGCACACCGCCACTGGACTCTAGAGCAGTGGAGACGTGTTCTCTGGAGTGACGAATCACACTTCTCCATCTGCCGATGGACGAGTCTGGGTTTGGTGGTTGCCAGGAGAACAATACTTGTCTGATTGCATTGTGCCAAGTGTAAAGTTTGGTGGAGGGAGGATTATTGTGTGGGGTTGTTGTTCAGGAGTTGGGCTTGGCCCCTTAGTTCCAGTGAAAGGAACTCTTAATGCTTCAGCATACCAAGACATTTTGGACAATTTCATGCTCCCAAGTTTTTGGGAACAGTTTGGGGATGGCCCCATCCTGTTCCAACAAGATTGCGCACCAGTGCATAAAGCAAGGTCCATAAAGACATGGATGAGAGAGTTTGGTGTGGAAGAACTTGACTGACCTGGACAGAGTCCTGACCTCAACCCAATAGAACACCAGTGGCCTGAATTAGAGCGGAGACTGCGATCCAGGCCTTCTTGTCCAACATTAGTGTCTGACCTCACAAATGGGCTTCTGGAAGAATGGCCAAAAATTTCCATAAACACACTCCTAAACTTGTGGAAAGCTTTCCCAGAATGCTACTGCCATTGTGCCCTGTGGTGGAATGTAAACAACAATGGCAAAAACTCCCATATATATATATATATATATATATATATATATATGTACACATATATATATACACACACACACACATAGTTGTGCTCATAAGTTTACATACCCTGGCAGAATGTATGATTTTTTGGCCATTTTTCAGAGAATATGAATGATAATACAAATACTTTTCTTTCATTCATGGTTAGTGGTTGGGTGAAGCCATTTATTATCAAACAACTGTGTTTTTGTGTTTTAAATTATAATGACAACAGAAACTATCTAAATGACCCTGATCAAAGGTTTACATACCCTAGTTCTTAATACTGTGTATTTCCTCCTTTAACATCAATGACAGCTTGAAGTCTTTTGTGGTAGTTGTGGATGAGGCACTTTATTTTCTCAGATGGTAAAGCTGCACATTCTTTTTGGCAAAATGTCTCCAGTTCCTCTAAATTCTGTCTTGCATGACCTGCACGTTTGAGATCTCCCCAAAGTAGCTCAATGAAATTGAGGTCAGGAGAACGTCCAAGTGCGTCCCATGCGCAGCTTCTGGGCTGATGAGTGCAAATTTTCTGATAACCTGCTGCATTAATCTTCCCATCAATTATGACCAAGTTCCCTGTGCCTGTGTAGCTCACACATCCCCAAAACATCAGCGATCCACCTCCGTGTTTCACAGTAGGGATGGTGTACTTTTCATCCTAGGCCTTGTTGACTCCTCTCCAAATGTAGTGTTTATGGTTGTGGCCAAAAAGTTAAAGTTTGGTCTCATCACTCCAAATAACTTTGTTCCAGAAGTTTTGAGACTTGTCTCTGTGCTGTTTGGCATATTGTAAATGGTCTGCTTTGTGGCATTGGTGTAGTAATGGTTTTCTTTTAGCAACTTGACCATGCAGCCTCCTCAAGTGCCTCCTTATTGTGCATCTTGAAACATCCACACCACTTTTTTTCAGAGTCCTGTTTGTCAGCTGAAGTTATGTGGATTTTTCTGTGCATCCCAAACAATTTTTCTGGCAGTTGTGGCTGAAATTTTTGTCGTTTCAACAGAATCCCTCATTTTACACTTCTTAATTAGACTTTGGAATCTGCTGATTGGCATTCTCAATTCCCAATTCCTCAATAATACCACCCTCACCTCCCATCTAACTGGGTTGATACAGTACATACACTGTCCCACAAGGCAAAATAAGACACTGGATCTGTTTTTGTGCTAATGTGAAGGATGTTTACAGTGCCTCTGCTTTACCACTGCTTGGCAGATTAGATCACAACCTAGTCTTTCATCAGCCCACAAACAAATCCTATGTAATGACGTTGGCTGTTACTTCCCAGTCATTGAGGAAATGGTCTCGAAGGCCAGCGATTCTCGCAGGGACCGTTTCAAGTGTACAGACTGGGGCATGCTGCTGGAGCCAGAGGATAAAAACATAGATGTTGACACTGACAGAAGGGTGGACACCATCATGGACTATTTTCTGTTTTCCCAGTAATAAAACTTGGATCATCAGTAACATTAAGGAACTTCTTAACCAGAAAAAGCAGGCATTCAGGGAGGGGGACAAGGAGAATATCAGGTGTGTACAGGTGGCTACTGAAAGAACAGCCAGGTTATGGACAGTGATGAGAACAAGTCCAGTGAATTCGATCTGTTTTATAACAGGTTTGGTGGAATGGTGAATGCCTGCCCTGCTTTAACCCTTTCATCCATAGTGGTCACTACAGTGGGCAGCTATTCAAAAGCTGTTCTCTTGTATATGCATGTGTTTTGTTGCTATAGTTGCATATCAACCAATACAGTGGATGCTTGTGCATCATCCCATACAATGCCACCTATTGCCCAGTCAAGGCACAAACCAAAAAAATATGTTTGCATTAATTAACAGGTGGTAAACAT
>VUQS01072705.1:0-10151 GCA_015108495.1 Heterochromis multidens
TAGTGTGATGGTCTGGGGCTGCTTTGCTGCTTCAGGACAACTTGCTGTAATTGATAGAACCACGAATTCTGCTCTCTACCAGAAAATCCTGAAGGAGAATGTCCAACCATCAGTTCATGTCCTGAAGCTCAAGAGCACGTGGGTTATGCAGCAGGACAATGATCGGAAACACACCAGCAAGTCCACCTCTGAATGGCTCAAAACAACAAAATGAAGGTTTTGGAGTGGCCTAGTCAAAGTCTGGACTTAAATCAGATTGAGATGCTTTGGCATGACCTTGAACAGGCCGTTCATGCTCGAAAACCGTCCAATGTGACTGAATTAAAACAATTCTGCAAAGAAGAGTGGGCCAAAATTCCTCCACAGCGATGTGAAAGACTCATTGTCTGCTATTGCAAACACTTGATTGCAGTTCTTGGAGCCAAGGTTGGCACAACCAGTTATTAGGTTTAGGGGGCAATTACTTTTTCACACAGGGCCAGGTAGGTTTGGATAAAATTTTTTACCTTAATAAATTAAATAATCATTTAAAAACGGCATTTTGTATTTAATCAGATTATCTTTGTCTAATATTAAAATTTGTTTGATGATCTAAAACATGCAAGTGTGACAAATGTGCAACAAAAAAAATAAATCAAGAAGGGGGCAAATACCTTCACACAACTGTATAAAAAATAAGAACTTGATGAATTAATTAAATTGACAGAAAGGTGGTAAATAACAAAGTTAGGAAGGTCAGAACAAAGAGAGGAAAATTTAGGTAGAAACTAGTAATGATTTTAAAAAGTAACTTTGGAAGGGAAGCATGATAAATGAAAGAAGGAAAGTATAAGAAGAGTCTGAAGAAAAGAAAGGAAAACAAAATCAGAAGACATAACAAATGCTGTTAAAGTCAATCAGAGGAATGGAAGGAGGAAATTAAAGAAGAGAAGGATGCACAGGGAAAGAGAGAAAACATTCAGAGACAGATGTATGCAAACTTCATGATCAAACAGTAGAACAGCTCATCCACTAGTTCAGTCCCTAAGCTGAGGATCTGAAATAGCCGCATGTGAATATTTATATATGCCTATGTTCCTTTCCAACAGCAAAGAGGCCAGGCAAAATTGATTTCTCTGTGTGAATCCCCGAAGAGTTGAGACTCAGCAAAAGAAAAGAAGCAAAGAGCAAGGGAGAGTGAAGAGAAAGAAATAAAGCAATGCAAGAAAGAACAGTGGCTGATTTTGTGAAATGAGTGGAAAACTGAGAAATGAGAGACACTTTCAGCAAAATGCAAGCGTATGAGTGCACCAGACTAATGCATACGTTTGCATTCAATCTATACAAGGAAGAATGCAAGCAGATAATTCACACTGTTATTTGATTTTCATTCCCATCACCATCCAAGCGCATGGTATCTATCTAGCAGCTCACATGCCTTACAGTAGCTTCCCGTAAGCACCATTTAACACCAGTCATCTTTCCATGGTCATAACCATCAGGCTACATTACTCTCATTATAGGCAAATATATGATTCTAATTAGGAAAAAGGTCAAAGTATGGAACCGTGACTGAGCTAGTGGAAGACATGCAGGCATGAAACCATGAGCCTATACATTGCTAGATGCGAAAGTTTTGAAAAAGTTTAGAGTTTTAAGTGAAAACTTGCATCACACTGAATTGCGCTTATTTGTACTGTATATTTGCTGATGACTAGTCTAATTCTGCCGTTCTATATTGTTTCTTTGTTAAGTATGTCTGCATATTATTGCCACTTGACAGGCATTAATATCATGGTTTTAAAAAGGTGATAAAAGTTCATGTGCACATGAAAAACAGGAACACTCATTCACAGTTTGAGGCATTTTCAACCTTTTAGCAGCAGAGACTTACACAATGAAGCGTGAGAAACGGCATTTGAAAATGCAGCTGAAGTTTTCATTACCTGTTGTGAATGCACGGTAAATCAAACATATGTCAGAGCGATTTCCTAAATTTTAGAGTCTTGCTGCAGCTTTATTAAATGTTTCATCATCCTGGAGTTATGTTATAAATAAGTAAGATCTGTATCTGCGCCATTACACGGCAGCCTATGCTGTCTCAGAAACAATATTTGTGTTTCTATCCACATTTTAATGCACTGTTTCTTTTACCAAGCAATCTTGAAACCGAGGTCTAAATTAATTGAAACACATCCGAAAGGAAGTGACAGTAGTCAGGCGTTATTGTCACCATGCTAGTTCCCATCTGAGAAATTAATTGCACTGACAAAGCATGAGTGCACAAGAGTATAGCTTAGAAACTATTTGTGGGCATAAATAATAAATGTTATGGAGAGCAAAACCAGCCTAGAGTTGGACAAAATATGTTTTGGATACCTTAGCTAGAGCCTGCAGCTGCAGCCCTATGAGTCTCACTTCAGCACATTGTATTGAACTAAATGGCTGCATAGGTATCCTAATATGCTATCATAAGTATCCTAAAGTTCACCACATTTTCTCATTATCTCAGTTTACAATAGTTTCTTACTGTTGAATAATATCAGAGAACTGTGCTATATAGAATACAAGTTTTATAATATACTCTCAGCTTTTTGAATGCAATAAATGAAGCTTGTGCATAAATTCAACAAGGAGGATCTGTATTCACTCATCAGCCTGCATTCTTGGGTGTTTAGGCTGCTAGTCTTTTCTTTACACTTCCGCTTTCTCACGGTGTCAAACACAAATCTGTCATCATCACTCTGGCCCAAACATTTTCTTGCCCGGCTTCTGTGAGCCAATCAGCCTCTGTTCTGTGTGCTTTAAACCTCACTGCTCTTCTGTCTTTCTGCCTTATAGACCCACCTCCACCCCATCTCCACCTCATCCTGGACAGATAGACATCCTCGTCCACCACTAGTGTCTAGACTCCAGGGGAGTACTGTCCTACTTCCTACCATCGTTGGACTCCACTCTGCTATGTAGCTTCATCTGAGTCTAGCCGCCAAATAGTTTATTACTCAAACTCTGTATTTCAATAAATCACATCCAGTTCCTTCAATTGATTATTGAAATGTTATTTTAGTGTCTCCATTGTAGTGAGTTAGCATGATAACATTTATTTTCTGTAAAAGTGCAAAACACAAGTACATCTAATGTTAATTGCAATGCCATTATGAAAATTCATTTATTTTTGTAACTTTTTTAACAGTACTGAACCATTGGTCCTTGTGGAAAGTTAAAGTATTAGCAAGTTATTACACCTTAACCCTACAGGAGAACATGTATATCTTTTGCAAAACCATCTAAAAGCTATTCAATTCAATTTTATTTATATAGCACCAAATCATAATAGCAGTCGCCTCAAGGCACTTTATATTGTAAGGTAAAGACCCTACAATAATACAGAAAAGACGTTCACTCCAAAAACCCAAATGTCAGTCTCAAAATGGAACAGGAAGAAAAGTTAGGAGACATCCTCTGGGTACCATGACTGTGCAACTATCCAAAATTTCATCCACTAATTGCTGACATACTTCAGTTTGGACCAAAGCAGTTGGCTGAGTGACAAAGTGACAGACTGACACTGTCATCCTTTAGCAGTGCTACTAGCCTAATTAAACACGTGGCTGAATGTCAGTCATGTTTAACATCTTATTGTCATTGGGTTTGTCAAGGGTTTTTGAGTTTCTGGGCCTTTAAATACCAGTTTATCAAGTATTCTCTGTTTGATTCTCAGTTTGCTTATTGTTTACATTTTTATCTTCATGTATGCTCTTTAGTATTTTGAGTCTTTTGTTATTAGTTCCAGTTTTTGTTTGTATTAAAGCTAAAGTGTCTCCTCAGGGTTTCCTGTGTAAATTCCCCTGTGTTAAATGTATTCCTTTGTCTGTGTCTGTGATTTTTGTGTGGACTTTTCCACTGGTTGAATTAAAGGTGTGTTTTCAGTTTATCCAGTTTGTCTCAAGAGTCTGCATTTGGATCCTTTTGCTGCCAATTCATGACACTTATATTGTGTGGGTAAATATTTTTGTGCAACGTATGTAAGCAGGGTCAGTCAGAGCATAAGGACTGGATGGGAACCAACTTCGATGCAACAGGGAGGTGGGTGTCCACAAAACAGACATTATTGTACGGTGGGAAACCCAGTAATTTAGATTTAAAACATAGAGGCACTCACAATTAACAGATTTATGCATTTGGCACATTTATAAGCTACACAACAAAGTCTAGGATAAACAAAATGTACTTTAAACCATGTTATGAACCAGTGTGCATAATCACAACGTGTGCATACTGTATTCATAGAGAAATGTAGCCATAATTACAAGGAGAAACATATTTCTCAAGGTGCACAAGCTGTTTAATGCACTCACAACACATTAGGACAGTTAGAGTCAGCCACTGTGACTGTATAATCTTCTCAAAGTGTTTCCAGTTGTTTTGTAATTTTCAGGTGAGCTCTGACGAAATCTGATCTGAAAACATAGCTGCATAAATTGAATTACCTCTTTTTAGCTCCATAGAGACATGATGGGTACTTCCCAAATTCTGACCTGCAGAAGGCCATCCTCTCCAAAATCACTGGGTTGGTTCAGTGGCTCACTTCCTTACCTCTGTTGCTGCTTATTGAATTTCTTGAATTTATGTCAGTAGATTGCATTTTTAGGATGGGCCTGGAGCCCCAAGAACGCCCCCCCTCGCAAAGTACTTTTCAGTGGGATGCCATTGCCATATCACCTTCTAAGCCTTTCCAGGAAGTTAGGGAACATTCTTCTACTTTACTTTTTCCAAAAAGAAAAAAAAGTTAGGAACATCACCAAGACCTCCTTTACTAATGTGGTCCTATGTATTATTTCTGAGGGCTCTGCTATACTGGGTGGTTTGAAACCATTTCTAGAGGAGACAGCATGTCACTTTTAGTCCTCTACCTGTCATCGAGATGCTGTCCCAAATTAATTCCTATGCCACAAGTCCTTCTAAATTATTAATTATTTGCCATTTTTTGGCAGTGAGCCATTCTCTTTTTAGTTCCAGACACTCGGGATTACCCCCTACATTGATAAAAGCTTGTCTTGGGTTTTGATCTTGTCACAGTGTCCTGGCTTCTGAACTCGCATCCCTATCAAACCGCTGTACTTGGCATTTGCAGTTTGGGGGAATTTTACCATCCAGAGTGTTTCTTACTTTCTCTCGGTAAGCCTGAAGGTAAAAGGCTCAACTATCTCAACTGCTTGAAGTTACTAGTAACCTTTAAAGAGGTGTTACTTATCAATTTATGAACCTGTAAATTTGACAATTCATATGAACTATGTGAGTCATTCTGAGTGAATTTGAACCAAAAATGTGAGTTTTCACTACATATATATATAATTTTTTTTAAAATTTCAAGGGCATTCATGAATCAAGCTAAAAGTTTGCAGTTAGTTTACTTACTTCCAAGGATTACGGATTACATTGTAACCATACTTTCTTCCTTTTGATCAGTAAAAGAAGACCTTTTCTTTTTAGGCAGTAGTATTTCAAACATACAATATATAGATAACAAGAAACATGTTGATGAAGATACACAGAGCTGATACTTTACGACTACATCTCATCTTTTCCTGTAACCTTACAGTCAGCCCTGCTCAGCAGTGATGATAAACTTCCTCTAAAATTAGATACAGACTCCAACACCAGGTATATACATTTCTCCCCACACAGAAACTCTAAGCAGTGCAGGGAATTAATGTTTAGTGAACTGATACAGATAACTCATGACCCAGCAAGTCACCTGAAATAAAGCAGCAGTGTAAGCCACCTTTACTCCACATAAATATATCCTCCACTTAATATGAGAGCACTATCACTGTTATTCTGATAATTTGATCAGACAATGATAAGAAGCAGATGCTAGGCATATACTGATTGTTAAGCATGCCTAATGCCGACAATGAGCATTAAGATGTAGTTATGACATGAATAATAGCAAAGACCATTTTGTTCAAATCATTCACATGAATAGAAAGTACACAGAGTATTCTCATATAGGTTGAGAGTGCCTCTCATGTCCAACACCAAGTCCAAACTGTAATGGCTTATTTTTCGAGCATTAAAACTTTACCATTCATTTTTCTTTTTAGCAAAGGGGTGAATGACTTCTCTGTAACTCACTAGCCTTACCTCAGTTTTGAGTCCCGTTTTGCAGAGAGAGACGATCTGCAGATTACTATGTTTGCATCATATGCACCACCTTTACTGACACACATGTAAGCTTGTATTTTGGGTTAAAATGTCTTGATATTGTGGGATAGAAGAAAAAAGTGATTATTTCCATTCCTATCAAGCTAACTAATTCCCTGCCACATACAGGAAGGCTAAAAGCTGAGATTTTACTGCGGCACAACAGATCAATACTGGGGCATGTGCCACAGTGAAAGAGGTCAGCTACACCAATAAATGAGGCAGATGGAAACAAATAAAAATCAAAGTTCTGCTTTATGTGTCCACATAGAGGAATTTGTTTTGAGAGGCATGGCTCCACACTAAATAACTTACACAGAAAAACATCACAGATAATCAAAAACACGACTTAAACTGGTCGTAAACATTGTCTCTGAACCTAAGGGATACAAATAAGCAAAGGTTTTTGATATTGTAGTGGTCTACACACTGACCTAACAAGTGAAAGATCCCCCAGTTCAGCTGGGGTTAGGAAAGGCATCTGGTAAAAAGCTACGTACTGTGGCAACCCCTTGTGAATGAGTGAGCAGCTGAAAGTAGCTTATTTTTTGATTAGTGAAGGCTTATTTTGGACTTAGACTTTGCGAATGTAATTTTGGAGGTGATTCTGAATTACTTAAAACTGGGATTTCCTGTTACTTAAATGCCAGCATGTATTTTTGTTAAATAAACTGACAAATATGCTATCTTTGTGCAGTTCTTTCAACCAAAGCACTTTACAATTGGCCCTTCACTTGCCTCTTCTCACACAAAATATCCCTTGGAGGTAAGCTACCATGCAACACACTCAGTAGTCATTAAGAGCTATTAGGTTTCAGGGTCATGGTCAAGAATATCTGGGGCCAGGGATCCAACTACCAAACCTTCGATTAGTAGATGATTGATGTATACAGCTGTAATCACCATTGTTTTAAAATAAGGTTTTGAACTGCTTGTATACTTGTCACTTAAAGTGAATGAATTATCCCTGACATCTCAGTTCACATGCCTATGCTGATGACAGCAGTGCGGAGCAGTGCATCCTTGGACTGATTAAAGTTAACATGACCAAGCTGAGGTAAAGCAGCTACAACAACATGATTGGACTGCTGGTGGGATAGCTCCCATACTACTAAGAGCAGAGTTTTGCAGCAACAACAGAGCAGGACCAAATAGTAGACAGGGTCCATTTCCTGCTTTTGATTTTCTTGTTTCAAAATCCACTGGCTGCAAAGAATAAAGGCTGCTAGCATAGAAGCAATCTTAGTGACAGTTTCTGACAATTTCTATGTAAAAGGAGAAATTATGGAGGAAAGTTATCTGGTTAACTTTTTTACACATCGTAAAGATCGACGACTCAAAACCGTGAAGAATCTCGTGTGTGCAGAGCAGCAGTGCTGACACCGTAGTTTAGTTTAGTCTAGTTTGTGACATTTATTTGCATGGACCTCAGTTTATAATCATTATCATTAGGCTGACAAACACAATATGTTGCATTATATGCGTTTAAATAAAATGCCACAAAATTAACAATTTGATCAAAACATATTTTTTATGTTGGATAGGCTTTTACTTGTAGCCTTGCTCATTGAACAAAGGCAAAAAATCTTTAACGGAAACAGTTTTTATGTTTTTGGAGTTTTATATTTTTTTTCTCCCCACTTGGCAGCAGTGGAACCAATAAGAAGCACACTGACATTATCATCTTTTCAAGTTAACATAGTAAACCTGATCACAAGCACTTTCTATTTACTTAGCCAATTGTTTTGAAAAGCCTTATCACTGATTTGGAGTTGTGTTGTTGACCATCTGGTGGGTGTAAACTAAGCCCAGTATTTACTCTCCTTTACCTCTCTTTTTAGTCTCTATATCTGCATCATTTGCTGCCAAGTGCCCCATGTGTTCAGTAGTTAGTTGCTAACTCTGCTCTGTGTTGTTGAGCAGGTACAGTGTTTTTTGTGGGTTTTTTTTTTTTATTTTTTAGCTAAAACAGGTGATGGACTGTGGTTGAAAATAACTCTGTGAGAGCTGAGAGAGTGACTCAAAACAATAAAAAGGACAGATGGACAGCTAAACAATGAAGTGAAACTCACTATAAAGCTCCATAAATCATTCCTTTTACATTGTCACATTTGACACTTTTATTTGTCATATTATTATTAAAAACCACTTTAGCTGCTTTAAGTGAAAGTAGTAGCAACATTAGATAAAAAAATATGATATTAAGAAAATATGTAACACTTTACCCAAGTAAAAGTGCACAAGAGCTTTGAGTATTAAACGTAAAAGTGTCAGTACATTAAAATGCATTAAAATATTACTTCGAGGACCTTCTTAATCCCACTGACACGTCTTCTGTAGAGGGAGCAGAGTCTGGGGATGAGGGGGACAACTCGTGCATCCCTGGGGGCGAGGTCACTGAGGCAGTTAAACAACTCTTTGGTGGCAGGGCCCCTGGGGTGGATGAGGTTCGCCCTGAGGTCCTGAAGGCTCTGGATGTTGTAGGCCTGTCTTGGTTGACACACCTCTACAATGTTGCGTTGAGATCTGGGGCGGTACCTCGGGATTGACAGACTGGGGTGGTGGTTCCTACCTTTAAGAAGGGGGACCGGAGGGTGTGCTCCAAATATAGAAGGATCGCACTCCTCAGCCTTACCCGGGAATGTCTGTGCCAGGGTGCTGGAAAGGAGAGTTCGTCTGTTAGTCGAACTGCAGTTTTTGTCCCAGTCGTGGAACACTGGACCAGCTCTTTACCCTCTCGAGGATATTTGAGGGTGCGTGGGAGTTTGCCCAACCAGTCTACATGTGTTTCGTGTCCCTCAGAGTATTCTGTGGGAGGTCCTTCCGGAGTATGGGATGTCTGGCCCATTGCTGCAAGCCATTCGGTCCTTATACAACCGTTGCAAGAGCTTGGTCCACATTGCCGGCAATAAGCCAAACTCGTTCTCAGTGGGTGTTGGACTCCGCCAGGGCTGCCCTTTGTCACAGATTTTGTTCATAATTTTTATGGACAGAATTTCTAGGTGTAGCCAAGTGGAGGAAGGCTTCCATATTGGTGGTCTCAGAATCTCATCCCTGCTTTTCACAGATGATGTGGTTCTGTTGGCTTCATCAGGTGGTGGCCTCCAGCTCGTGCTGGAGTGGTTCGCAGCCGAGTGTGAAGCGGCGGGAATGAGAATCAGCACCTCCAAGTCTGAGCCCATGGTCCTCAACCGGAAAAGGCTGGAGTGCCCACTCCGGGTCAGGGATGAGTCGCTGCCCCAAGTGGAGGAGTTTAAGTATCTCAGGGTCTTGTTCATGAGTGAGGGGAGCGGGAAATCGACAGACAGATTGGGGCTGCGGCTGCAGTGATGCAAACGCTGTACCGGTCTGTCGTGGTGAAAAGAGACCTGAGTGTAAAAGCGAAGCTCTCAATTTACCGGTCGATCTACGTCCCTACCCTCACCTATGGTCACGAAAGAACGAGATCGCGGATACAAGTGGCAGAAATGAGCTTTCTCCGAAGGGTGGCTGGCCTCTCCCTTAGAGATAGGGTGAGGAGTTCAGCCATCCAGGAGGGGCTCAGAGTAGAGCCGCTACTCCTCCCCATCAAAAGGAGTCAGTTGAGGTGGTTCGGGCATCTGACGAGGATGCCTCCTGGGCGCCTCCTGGGGGAGGTGTTCCGGGCATGTCCCACCGGGAGGAGGCCCCAGGGCAGACCCAGGACATGCTGAAGAGATTATATCTCTCGGTGGGCCTGGGAACGCCTCTGTGTTCCCCCGGAACACCATTTTTCTGTAATGCGGTAATGTAACATACAACCCGAATTCTGGAAAAGTTGGAACGTTCTTTAAATTTAAACAAAATGAAAACCAAAGGACTTCCAGATCACATGAGCCAACATTTTATTCACAACAGAACATAGATAACATGAAAAATGTTGAAACTGGGAAATTGTACACCTTCATCCACTAAATGAGCTCATTTCAAATTTGATGCTGCTAAAG
>VUQS01072763.1:0-10966 GCA_015108495.1 Heterochromis multidens
CGTGAGGGTCTCTTTGGTGTGTATGGCACATACATGTTTCTTTTGTGCATGTGCGTGACAGTGATCTAAGACTAAACAGAGTGTCTGTGCAACGTAGCAAACACAAAAACTGTATGTGTGTGTGTATGTGTGTGTGTATGTGTGTGTCTTTTTGTCATTTTTGTCATCGTTGTCTCTCTCTCTCTCTCTCTCTCTCTGTCTTTCTCTCTCTCTCACACACACACACTGAGCTGATTTACATTACATCATGGTGATGGTGTGGGAGCCAGATCCTTATGACACTAAAACATCCCACAGCCTCATTACGGGCTTGGCTGGCCAGCACTGCTAGAATATAAGGCCAGCGGCCATCAAGCAACTGTCACTTCTCCTCAGCAACAGTCCTTCCTTCTCAGCACTGGTGGATGTGTGTTTTTAATGGTGTGTGTATGTGTGCTTGTGTGGAAAGAAGAACCAGAGAGGGTGCCTACTTTATGACAGAGTGACTGTGTAAATGTATTTGTGACAGAAAGGGAAGAGAGGGAGTGCATCTGTGTGAAGGAGAAAGTGTCAGAGAAACACAGGGATCACAAGAACTTACTGAGTTTGAATCTGTGTTTTTGCAGTAATTACTCAAATGGCAGCTTGAGTTTGTTTTCTGGTCAAACAAAACTGCATTCTTTACTTGACTTAAGATTTTTTTTAAGAATTCAAATGCACAAAAAAATAATCAAAACATAATGCTAATGCTATAAACATTTGGCTGCTTCTCTGCAACAACAAAGTGATGCTGAAGCCTTACAACATGTCACATATTAGTGGACACTTATTCACATAGCTTTGAGAGCCAAGATGCCAAAGCATGTGTTCCCATCATTCAGAAATGAAAGCACACTAATAAGACTTTGCTTTAATATCACCTCTAATATAAGCATGAAACATCTTAAATAAAAACTAGAAAGCTAAGTCTGACACTTTAGAGTTCATTTTAATTGGTCCCAAGCAAATCAGGTGATACATACAACTTATTTTACTTAGTACCGGTAAGTCTTCAGGTTATGACTTGCTCTGATGTAATTGTTTTTGTTTTTTTTAAACCATATGGTTTAACAAATCGCTTTCTCGCTTTGTGGTAGGCACAGTCAAATTGTTGTACTGTGCATGAGGGATTTATTTGTATTTGTTTAACCTAGACTTTTGACCATTGTTAGCAGAGCTGTAAGATGATATCTCCTGAAAAGCTGAAGCTTTAATACTCCATTAATACATAATAATAAAATAATACTGTATGGTTAAAAATTATGATGATTCACTTCACTTTTTAGTCAAATCCCAGGTTGGATGTCATGTGACCCTCTGGACATCGCTATCATGTGACCTACATTAAACTGTGTGAATCAGTGGATGGAGGAATAATGTCACCCCCTTGGCCTGCATATCATATGGATTTTGTCAGATCACGTGACCTGCATGAACTATTTTAATACCCCTGATCTCTGTCTTCTAACTGACCTTTCACCTTTTACCTTGACCAAGCTCCTGAGGGAATATGATATTTAAAGGGGGATACACAGAGGCACACAGACACACAGTCACACCTGTGCAAAGACGCTGTGAAAGCATATCATATCTGTAAAAATTCGGGGTGTAATTGTACTCAAAGTCTGGCTCAGAATGAAATTTGGTATTTTCCATGAGTCTTATCAATTACTGTATCAATTATTGGAGCATAAATTGTAGAGCACGAGCTTAATCAGGTATGTTTTTGACAGTGCAGCAGTTTAGCAGGTTAAGCATGGACAACTTAGACATACAATGTACTGATTTTCCTTAACATATATGACACATGTTGCTTTTGAATTGACTTTCCTGCTCACATTATACATGTCAAACAAGCTGCCACCATGTGCACCTGACATTGAGTGTAAACACAACTCCCCTGGACATGGTTATCCATTGACAATTTCAATAAAGTTTTTTCAAAGAAGATGGCTGTGTCGTCAAAAGAAAGGAAGGGAGCATTACTTTTTGCACCATATCTTAATGGACTTTTTTCTGAATTGATTCTTTTTATACATGGTAGTATATAGTTGACAATATGCAGCATGCAAGTGAAGAATTGCAGCCAAATAGACAATTTTTAAATTTTTCATTTTTTTCTATTAATGAAAACAAATGCTATGCCATTTTTTTGCTTTTTCTCACATACCGAAAATATACCGAAACATAGCTCCAAGGTTCATACCAAGCAGTGATTTTTGTGTACCATTACACCCCTTGCAGATATTTGTACTCACCACACATTGCACCAGGGGGGCAGTCGAAGACTCCTTTCTTTCTTCTCTTTATCGGCGCATGCTGTCAGTTTTTTCTTCTCCACCGTCCTGCTGGTTTCTCTCGCCTCCTTCTTCTGCTCCTCCTCCCCCTCCCTGTCCCCCCTCTTTCCACTGCTGTTCAGGTCCAGCTCTGTCGCTGGTGCGGAGAATCCAGGCGACACACACGCACAAGCAGTTCTGGGTAACTCTTTGAGAATACACTTCGACACAGCTGGGTTCGAAGCTCAGTGCAAACACACACACAAACACACACACACACCTCTCTATACCCACACCCACACAAGCATACGCACAAACACAGCTGAGCTCATCCACACTCTTTACACACCCCCTAAAGTGCCTCACATAAACACACAGCTGGACTGTCTGCAGCTGGATGGAGACTGTGGCATTGTGTTGTTGTTTTGATGTTTTGATGAATCAGAAATTCAGGTTGGAGAAATCGCAGTTACTGGATGCTTAGAGATAGAGAGCCATTGTGACTTTATTTAGACCCGGCAGCAAGAGCAAAGTACGCATCGTGCCTCCGGTTTAGTGATCCTTTTTGTTGATGCTCATCAAAGAATTTCCTCACATATTTCTCCAAGCAGTCCTCTATTGGTCAAATACACAGATCCAATCCTTTCAGAAAGAAAGAAAAAAAAATCACTTATGCTTCAGCAATGTTGGTTTATTTCAACTGGCAGTAGTGCTGAGTGGCTGTAAAAGCAGGTGAAGCCTGAATCCAAAATGTAAATCTGTATTCTTCTTCTAGAAAAGAAATTGTTCTAGTCCTCATGAGATCCCAGTGATCTCTCAAATATTGGTCCTCTTCCTCTTCCTCTTCTCCCTCATGACATAAAGGTCCTCCTTTCTCTAGAAAGTCATTCCAGTCTCCCAAGAAGTTGCACAGCTGGCCAAAAAACCTCGAGGAAGCCAACCCTCAGTTAATTTGTACGTCTTGTGTTAATTTGCGCCAACATCTCTACTTCGTAACACCAGCTTGTCTATTCTGGTGTAAAAATTCCTCAGAAAAAAAAAATCAGCTGCATCCCTTCTGTTTTCCCCTCTGTGGAGCAAGTAGCAAGTTCTTGCCAGAGTGGCCTGTCGACATCAATATTTAATAGGAACCTCTTGCTGTGCTGCTGTCACAGTTAAAGTTTCCATGTC
Source organism: Heterochromis multidens (assembly GCA_015108495.1). NCBI lineage: Eukaryota > Metazoa > Chordata > Actinopteri > Cichliformes > Cichlidae > Heterochromis > Heterochromis multidens. The sequence continues at coordinate 3,465 of VUQS01072763.1, forward strand.
CCCATCACTGTGCGTTGGATGTCATGTTCTCTGGTCTGCAGTGTTTTCTGTTCAACTCTGTCTTTCTGTTCTTCTATCCTTTGCTTGGATTTTAAATATTGCTCTAATGTGGCATAATTAGTTCTTTACCTCTATACCCCCCTTTTTTTTACCTCTTAACCTTTCTACCCTCTACCATTGTCTTCCTTTATTTAACCCTCTTGAAACTTGTTCTGTATGCAAACCTCTGCCATGTTCTCTCCCCGTGGCAAAAGATTAATCCCGTCCTACTGTCCTTCTGTGCAGTTCTCCATCCTCTAACCCTGCAGCAAACCTTCATTCAACCTTCCCTCAACTGGCTTCAGTCAAATTAAACCTTCTACTTTCTATATTCACCAACTTCTTGCTTTCCTCTCCCTCTAGCAAGCTGATTCACTTGGCCTATATATCACTCACTGCCTGCCAGTGTAGCTGTTCTGTCCTCATCCTGTCCTTCTGTCTAATGACAGCTCAATTCTGGTCAAGTACGCTCTGATTTTTTACCCCCTATATCTTCCTCATTGTTCCTCTATCTCCCTCTACCTCTCCTCTTGCATGCAGAATACACGGCATTCGAGCTGCTGTGCTCTGAGTCATACTGCTCTCTCCTCCCTTTTCCTTCCAGAAGCTTGCAATGTCTTTTTTTTTTTTTAGTCCCTCGCTTCTCTAACAACCATCAGGATTTGTTCAGCATTTCTTTATGTCCTAGGCACTGAAATGATGCCTTTTCATCCTGCTGACACAGACAGAAGGACAGTCTGTGGATAGACAGTCAAGCAGAGGGACCAAAAGGAGCGAGTCACACTTTTCTCAATAGAGGCAGGAGTCTGCTTTTAAATGCTTGTTTCTGTCTGTGTCTTTGTTGTTGCTAGTAGTCTTACTCATTTGATTACAGATGGCTTAGTTTCTCCTCTTCCCACTGGTGAAATGCCTTTTTCACTTGCTGTGGTCCCTGATGCAAGTTTGATCCATTTTTCCTCTCTTTAACTCTTGCAGCTGGCTCTCCAAATATGTTTTTGTGACAGTCTGAAACAAAGTACAAAAGCTTGTTTACTGTAAAATACACTGGCACAACACTGAAACATTCTCAGAGGGAATAGAGAACTGTGGAAAGCTTGTGGGTGGGTGGAATGGAAAGAAGATGGTTAGAAAAGAAAAGGGTGTGTAGATAGAGGCACAAGGATGGATGAAGGGTAAGATGGTGGACAGAGGACAACAAAGATGGGTATATGCATGGATTTATAGAAGGATGAACGGTTTGGCAGGTTGACTGCCGTCATAGACGAAAAGGCCTCTCCAAGTCTCTGTTAGTCAAAACTATCACTATAGTAGTATTCAAATGAGCTCTGTCAATATTTCATTGATTTATAGTTTGATATTTTACCTGCACTGGAATCCTGTTGTACTCTCTCTGAAAATCCACTGCTCCTCTCTTTTAATTTCTACCTCTCTCATCGCTCTCTGTCTGCTGCTGCAGCCTCAGTCTGTGCCATCACTAAAATGCAGCATCCCTCTTCCCTCCCGCCTCTTCTCCTCCTCCTACTCTCTCTGTCTCTCCCACTCTGTTTTCCTCATTTCCCTCCCTACTTTACCCCACCATGCTCCCATTCTCTCTATATTTGTCCATCTCTGTCTGTGCCTCTGTTTTCCAGTCTATCCCTCTATCTCCTCGCTTGGTTTACACGTTCACCCTTTGCTCCCCCCCGATACACACACACACAGTCTACCCTCTGTCTCCATTTTCCCCACATATATTCCATCACCACCTCTCCACCTCCCTTTCTTTCGCTCTCATTGCCTGCTTTTTTCAGCCTTCCCTCACAGAGAAGCTTCGAGAACACACTGGACAGGCTCTGGGAGTGGAAAGCTCAGAGGACATGTGAACACCATTCACAATCCTACCACATGAATAATACACACGTAGTACGTTCATATTTTTTCAAATGCATGCACACATAGAAAACCTGCTCCAAAGATGTTCTCTGTCTCTCCCTATCTGACTGACAAAAACAAAAAGTAGATCCTGCTGAACAAACACCAAGGATTTTGTTATGCACTACCTGTGCAGCCACACATGCTAAAACACAGCTCACTGAGGATGAAAGAGGTTCTTCAGCAGCGTGAGACCATAGCTGCAAATCAACGAGAGATTGAGGAAAATATAATTAGTGCATTTTTCATACAACTGCAGCCACATACTGTTTTTGCAAAATATGTCATCTAAAATGGAACTTCTGTTTGACAAACAGTGATCGACTCAGTGAGCTACTAAATGAAACATCAGTCCAATTAGGTTTGCGTAACCAGGGAAAAAAGAGACAGAAGAACATAAAAAAGGGGAAGTGTTTGAGTGGGTTTGCTTGTATATACATGTGTCTGTTGCGCTGTACTGAACATTTGTGCATACATGTGTAAACTATGACATGTGCATCAAATCGTCCTCGTGCGCATGTGTATATTTGTGTATGTCTGTGTGTGTAAGGGTGTGTGGGTGGGTGGTTGTGTGTAACTGGTTAGAACTGTCCTTTTGGCCCCTAGCATCACCCAGTGCCACCATCTGTGCTGCCAGCCAGATGGAAAGGGTGTGTGTCTGCACAAATGTGTGTACATGAGTGAGTGTGTCCAAGGAAACATTTACATGATCATTGGTTATGCTGTTTTCTTTTCTAGAAATTAATTTATTTTATGTTTACATCTGAACAAAGACCCAACCACCTCACAGTGCAAACTAGCACTCCTCACCAGTTGTAGACTGTAAACCTGATGCAATACCCCCACCCACCGCCCCATAGTAACATTTTATTGTTAAGTGACACCGTGCCTGTTGTTTTTGCTTTCAAGTGACAAAGCCCTGAAGCAAATGTAAATAGCTATGAAGCCAAGGAAGGAGCCAGGAGAAGTTACTACAAAGCTACACAGTCCATGACAAAACAATAAGATACCTCATACTATGTACTATTTATTATTCACTTAAAATATTCAACATACATTTGTATCTTTTGTGCATTTAAGTCACTTGATAGATATGTTGGCAGTTGGAGATGCAGTGATTACACAAGTTAATTTTAGGTGAGCAATGTAACAGTTGCCAAAGTGAAAATACAAGGTTTAACCATTTTAATTGAAGAGATATTGCTGTTACAGTAGATCTTATCTACCAATGGCTGTTATGTGGTCACAACTGCAATGCATTGTGGGATATGTATGCTGTTGTAGTGTCCAGTGCTTGCATGCTCCAATATCCCCCTGGGAATATGCACTTACAATGTACTGTTGGGAACATGCTAAAACAAGGATTTTTCTACAGTTTATATTCCTGCCACAAGTACTCCACAGTACTGTGCAAAAATCTAGAGCCACAACTCATTTCTTTATATTTTGCTCCCAAGGAATTTCTAATAATTTTTGAAAGTGGTCTTGAGCAATAGTTCTCCAGGCTTTTGGAAGGTCTTTCAAAGTTTTTCTTTGGACGTCGGCTGCGTTTTCATTCATTTTCAGTCCAGTCCTTGTACCTAACCATTCTCAGGAGAATGTTGTTTTTGCTTGTCAAGCCACTTAACACTGACCCGTCACAAAAATACATGAGTTGTTCCCATTTCTCCAGTCCTCAACATTATTGAAGCAACCAACATCCAAGGAAGAGCTTTGAATTTCCTTCAAGAAGCCTGCAGAATTATTCCTGAAGACTACTTAAAGAAATTACAAGAAATCTTGCCTAAGAGAGTTCAGGCTGTGTATGTACTGAATTCCCATGTATGTTTACACATGTAAACATGAAGCAAAATTTAAGAAATGAGAGGTGGCTCAAGACTTTTGAACATTACTGTATGTGTTTGATCAAAGTGTTGAGAAAAACAAGCTATGATTTCATAGATTACACTGTGCTCTTACATGAGTTAAGGTAAGCATTTCTTGGCAGGTAAATATTTTTCAGAAAGCCTATGTACAAAAAAAGAAAATGTATAGACTTTCATGGGTTAGGTGTGGAGAGGACCCAAATGCAGTACACAAAGGCAGATGAAACAAAACAAAAGGGTCAGTCATTTTATTTGGCCAATCGCAAAGTCCCAAAACAAAAGACAAAGTCCAAAAAGGAAACTCAAGACCAGTGTCTAAACTGACACAAGAAGCTTAAGATTAACCAGAGAAATAACTAGAGCACACAGAGAGTACAACAAGCAAAGACAAAGAGGAAGACATGACTATATGTACACAGAGAGGACAAATTGGAGATGGGGAAGAGGATGAGGAATAAGACACAGGTGAAAGTAATCAAACAAAGCAACAAAGGAAAAAAAAAAAAGACACATTAAACAAAGAGGAACCCCAAAAGAAACCACTGAGACAAGAAGACTCACACTAAACATGACACAGAGACAGTGAGACACAGACAGGGACACTGGGGAGGCTAAAATGACAAATGGAAAATCATAATAGGTACCAAAAACTTAACCACATCCCAAAAACTGAATGTCACTACAAAAACTATGAAAACAGGAACAAAAGGTCAAAGTATAACATCCAGTTTAGGGTCACGGGGTTTAGAGTGTCTCCCAGATGTCATAGGGAGGAAGCCGGAAAAAACAGAGCGAACCCACAGTGAGAACATGCAGACTCCACACAGAAAGACCCCAGCCAGCTGGCTGTTTCGAACCAGAAACTCTCTTGCTGTGAGGCAACAGTGTTGACAACTGTACCACCAATACAAATTTTTAGTCCACAATTCAGCCCCTGTCTTGGCATGTAAATCTTAAACCAGTTTCTGTATCCCTTGTTGTATGAGGTACTTCTCATATGACACTTCTTGTTCCATCCCTCTTCTTGTCCAGAGCTGCAGGTACATAAAAAAAAAAAAAAAAGCTAATAAAAAGCTGAATCCTAGTCAGATGATAGATGATGGTTTCAAGATTAGATTTTGGCAAATCTCGAGGCTGAGTAAGCAGCTGTATGTGATGAGCTAATCAGTCTCTCCCTATTTCAGTGACACTGGGACCTGCAGAAGGGTGTGTGCGTATGTGGAGTTGGAGCAGCAGAGGCGTCTGAGTTGTTGTATCACTAAGAATAAAACAATACATACCTTACCTTGGCTGTCCATGTCCCCTGGGTCCCCATAAACCGACATACGTGTGTCACATTGGTGCCGAAACTCGGGTGGGGGACATGTCCGAGCAGCAGCCAGCGCAGCCGGCTCAGCCAGTCCAGTTGCTGCCACAGATGGTGGGAGAAGCGGCCGCCATGCACCAGGAGCAGTCAGCAGTGCACAGGGTGCAGATGGAGAAGCTCCAACACCAGGTGGAACAGCAGACGCAGGTTCTCCAGGGTCTGGTGAAGCAGGTTGGGGCCAGGCTGGCAGCACTGTCACCGTCCCCGGGCCCATCGGTAACCCTACACCACATGGGGCCGGATGATGACCCCCAGGCCTTTCTGGAAATGTTCGAGGCTACGGCGGAGGCCTGCCGCTGGCCCACAGCGGAGTGGGCGCTGAGTTTGTCACCCGCGTCCCGCGGGCAGTTCCAGGATGTGTTTCGGGCCATCCTGGACCGCTTGGGGCTGTCCCCGGAGGATCATCGCCGGCGGTTCAGGGGAAGCAAGATGGGGGACCGGCCATTCGCCTTCACTCACCAGCTCCAGGACACCACAGGGAGGTGGCTACAGCCTGGCGCATCGAAGGAGGCAGCACGAGTGGTGGATCAGGTGGTGCTCAAGCAGTTTGTGGAGGGGCTGCCTGGGGACACAGGGCAGTGGGTGCGCTGCCATTGGCCGGCGACACTGGCGGTAGCCGTTACGCTGGCTGAGGACCACCTGGCGGCGGAGCCAGAGCAGGGGGCAGGACGCCAATGGCCCAGGAGGGAATATCGGCCAGTGCCCGCTCTGAGGAAAGGCTACCCGAGACCACCCTCACCGTACCGCCGGCAGAGCCACCACCACACTTCCATGCTAATAATCAGTTTTTTTCTGCTCTTGCTCCCCCGGTCCCGGCAGCAGCGGGCACTGTCCCCGACCCACCAGGGGCAGTGCAGGTGCTGGGGCAGGAGTGCTGGAAGTGCGGGCGGTCGGGACACCTGCACCGCGACTATCCACGGATGGAGGTGGGGCAGGTGTTCCGCGTAGCTGGGTCTCCAAAGCCTTCCCCCGGTCCAGGAGAGACATACCGCGTTCCGGTAAGGTGCCAAGGGGGTATACACCAGGCTATGGTGGACTCGGGGCTGCACGCAGACCTTCGTCCACCAAACCCTGGTTCGTCAGGGGGCATTGTTGGAGGCTAAGTGGGTGGAGATACAGTGCGTGCATGGGGATGTTCATAAATATCCCATAGTTTCTCTGGAAATTAAGTAAAGGGGCAAAACACATAGAGTTAAGGCTGCGGTTAGTTCTCGCCTGACGCATCCCCTAATTCTGGGAACTGACTGGCCGGGGTTTAATGACTTGTTAGGACAGTGTGTGGGGATGCGTTCACAACTGATAGGGTCTTGTGGTGTTTGCGCTGCACTCAGCGGTGACACGAGGTCGTCCGACACTGACTCTGGGGAGGAGGAGTCGGCGGGGCCTTCTTGGGAGGCCCCGCCAGCTCCGGTGATTCACTCCATGGGAGATTTTCCACTAGAGCAGTCTTGTGATGATACTCTATGCTCAGCCTTTGACCAAGTGATGAAAATTGATGGTCGAATGGTGCGCCCTGAAGCAGTGCTGACGTTCCCATACTTCGTATTGTGACAGATTATATCGAGTAAGTCGTGACACTCACACAGAGGAAGAACACACCCAGTTGTTGGCGCCAAAAAGCCGTCGGGAAATTATTTTCCAGGCGGCTCATTATAACCCCATGGCAGGGCATATGGGGTATGAGAAAACTCTGGAACAAATTATGGCCTGATTTTATTGGCTGGCAATCCGGGGGGATGTGCGCCGGTGGTGTGCGTCCTGCCCGGATTGTCAGCTGGTGAACCAGCTGGCCATTCCAAAAGCGCCTTTGTGCCCATTACCTTTAATGGAGGTCCCGTTCGAACACATTGGCATGGACCTCATCAGGCCATTTCACTGGAGTGCATGGAGATATCGTTTTGTATTAGTTCTGGTGGATTATGCAACACGATATCCCGAGGCAGTCCCACTGCGCACCATTTCTGCAAAGAGTGTGGTGCAGGCGCTGTTTCAGGTGATCTCCCAAGTCGGCATCCCGAAAGACATACTAACTGACCAGAGCACTTCATTCATGTCTCGCACACTGAAAGAACTGTACAAATTACTGGGCATTAAATCTGTTCGGACCAGCGTCTACCACCCTCAGACTGATGGGTTGGTGGAGCGGCTGAATAAGACTTTAAAATCCATGATTCGTAAGTTCGTTAATGAGGATAAACGCAATTGGGATCGCTGGCTAGACCCTTTGTTGTTTGCAGTGCGGGAGGTGCCCCAGGCCTCCACGGGATTTACTCCCTTTGAGTTGTTGTTTGGCAGGAAGCCGCGGGGAGTGCTGGACCTTA